>PVKS010014399.1:0-48469 GCA_004027875.1 Aplodontia rufa | reverse complement strand
ATAGAGGAAAACAAGTTTTAGAGGTCTCAGTCCACAGAGGTCCAACTCCATTGCTCTGGGCTCAAAGTAAGGCAAAGCATCAGAGAGGAAGACCCTGGTAGAGGAAAGCAGCTCAGGACATGACAATCAGGAAGCAGAAAGAGACTAAGCTGGGCTCTCTAGGGACAAAACATAGACCCCCAAAGGCATGCCCCCAGTGTCTCACCTCCTCCAGCCACACCCTACTTATCTGCCTACAATTAATCCCTATCAGGGGATTAATAGGCTGATTAAGTTAAAGCTCATAACCCAACCTCTCAACTTTCTTGCATTCTCATACATTAACTTTTGAGGGGGCACTTCGTATCTAGCCCATAACACCCTGCAATTGAATTCTTCTTTTTTAAGAGAGGCACAGTGAGAGAGAGAGAGAGAAAGAATTAATTTTGTTTTTCATGTGCCTTTCGTTACTTGCACATTTCATTGTGTGTGTGGCACTAAGGTTTGAACCCGTGTCCTTGTGCATGCCAAGAAAGTTCAGTAACCATGGAGCCACCGCTCCAGCCCCAGCGATCGAATTCTTACATATACCAAAGAGAAGTGAATGATGTCCACACAAAAACCAAATATTCATATTGTGTTATTCATAAGCAAAAAGGAGTGATAACTGCCAGGATCATCAATTAATGAATGGATAAAGCAATGGGATGTATCCAGTATGTGAACATATATCCATTCTGTAAAATAGAAGATTATTCACAAATAAACAGGAATAAAATACTGACATGCTACAATTGAATGAACCCTGACAACATTATGCTAAGTGAAGAAGCCAGTCAGTAAAAATCGCATATTATTTGAGTACATTTATATGAATTTACCAAAAGATGTTAATCTATAGAAACATGTCCAGAGTGGACAGAGACAGGGGAGCTTCCAAAACGCAAGTCACACAGTGACACAACTCCACCACCTGAAGAGTACCAGATAACAGCTGTAAGGCTATAGGAAGAATGCACCTGGAAACTCCTTGCCATGACTCTTACCATGCTAACCAAGTAAGGCATTACCCAAAAATCCATACAAATGAGGAAGTGTTACCCAAAAATCCTTACTAATGAGAAGGTGTAAGATCAGACCCAAACCTCACGAAAAGAGGATTAAAAACCGAGGCCTGCAACCGAGGAAGCAGAGAGGTGCACCACAATGGAAGCATATTGACATTGTGGCGCTAGTTTCTGTGCCTCCACTCCAGTCGCACTCACAACAAAACATAAAAGTAGATTAGTAGTTGCCTAGAGCTGTGGAGCAGGAGGATTGAGGGGGAATTAATGCTTGGGGAAAAGGGTTTCTTTTTGAGATGACAAACTGTCCTAAAATGGTGATGGTTGCATAATTGTGAATATAGTAAAATTCCTTGAAGTATATAATAATGGAGGGGGATTGTGTGTATGTGAATTATATCTCAATAAAGGTGTTAAAACAAAATGAATACCTAGACTTCACTGGACAAAAGTAAAAGTATATGACCAAATAGTTCATTCAAGAAGAAACCCAGGGCTTTTTCCGGCTGGAACCATGGAGGGCGTTCAAGAGAAGAAGAAAAAGGTTCCTGCTGTGCCAGAAACGCTTAAGAAAAAGCGAAGGAATTTCGCCGCGGAGTTGAAGGTGAAGCGCCTGAGGAAGAAGTTTGCCCAAAAGATGCTTCAAACGGCGAGAAGGAAGCTTATCTATGAAAAAGCCAAGCATTACCACAAGGAATATAGACAGATGTACCGAACTAAGATTCGAATGGCTAGGATGGCAAGAAAAGCTGGCAACTTCTATGTACCTGCAGAACCCAAACTGGCATTTGTCATCAGGATCAGAGGTATCAATGGTGTGAGCCCAAAGGTTCGGAAGGTGTTACAAGTTCTTCGCCTTCGCCAGATCTTCAATGGCACCTTTGTTAAACTCAATAAGGCTTCAATCAACATGCTGAGGATTGTGGAACCGTATATTGCATGGGGATACCCAAACCTGAAGTCAATGAATGAATTAATCTACAAGCGTGGATATGGCAAAATCAATAAGAAACGAATTGCCTTGACAGATAACGCTTTGATTGCTCGATCTCTTGGTAAATATGGTATCATCTGCATGGAAGATATGATTCATGAGATCTACACTGTTGGAAAACGCTTCAAAGAAGCAAATAACTTCTTGTGGCCCTTCAAATTATCTTCTCCAAGGGGTGGAATGAAGAAAAGACCACTCATTTTGTAGAAGGTGGAGATGCTGGCAACAGGGAAGACCAGATCAACAGGCTTATTAGAAGGATGAACTAAGATATCAACCATGGTATTCTTTTGTAATCTGGTCGGTTAATAAACAGTATCTGCTCTCAATGTAAAAAAAAAAAAAAAAAGAAGAAACCCAGGGAAGTAAATTTTGGGGAAATTATTAACCTTGCTGCAATGCTGGTTGAAAATTACAAAACACAATCTTGATAGAGTTAGGAAAAATGGCTAAATCTGTAAGTTGATAAAAAGAATTGTTTCACAGAATAAGCACTTTCAAGAGTGCAAAGTACAAGATCTATGAAATTATTAATTTTCATCCAATCATCTACATATGGGAATACATTCCCTCAAAATAATCCAAATGAGAAAAATTAATTTTCATTCAACATTCATATCAATACTATTCATAATATTCACAAAATTGGAAACTACTAGGATATCTAATTATCACAAGGATATACATTGAAGTAGCAAGCATGGGCTACATTAATAAATGGGGAATATGTGTAAAATAATATACAAAAGTAGAATATGAATTAGTTTGTGAATCCTGATGTGTGTGCATAAATAAGTGTACACTATTGAGTATCATTAGGAGGAAATTCATTAATTGTACCAGGATTCCTCTTAGGAAGGCTGATGTTTTTGGGAGAATACACTAAATTTGGTTTGGGTGTTGAATGATACCATGAACAGAAGCACTACCAAAACAAGAAAAATTGCTTTACCTGAGAACATGAAAGGAATTTATCTTTCCCCTAGAGAGAGGAAGGTAGAGTGGTAAGAACAGAGGCACCTGGGGTTGGAGTGGTGGCTCAGCAGTTACGGCACTTGCCTGGCATTCGCAAGGAAGCAGATTCAAACCCCAGCACCGTGTACACAACCAAATGTCGGAGCAAAGAAGGCCACATGAAAAACTAAATAAAAAGTTGATGTTCTGGGGCTGGAGCAGTGACTTAGCGGTATAGCGTTTGCTTTGCAAGCATGGGGACACGGGTTCAAACCCCAGAACCATGTACACAACAAAGTATCAGAGTAATGAACACCAGATGAAAAACTAAATAAAATTCTCTTTCTTTCTCTGTCCCTCTATTTCTAAAAAAAAAAAAAAAAAAAAAAAAAAAAAAAAAAAAAGATGTTTTTTCTCTTTCTCTCACTGTCTCTCTCCCTTTAAAAAAAGAAAAAAGAGAGAATTGGTCCAAGCAAGGAGGAGATAAGGAGGAGATAGGAGCGATAAGTCACAGGGTCAAGGAGAAGGCTGGGTATGCACTAAGCCAAAGAGCTAATGGGAAATGTCAGCAATAGGTTATGTTGGGGAAATCAGCTTCTTAAAGCAAAGGAGTGTCTGCTATGTAAATTGAAGTTACTTTACCAAATCTTAAAATCTCACTAAACTTTGTGTGAATGGATTTAGTTTTTGTTTTTTGGTATGGGGAGTAAATCCAGGGGCACTTAACCATAGACCACATCCCCAGCCCTTTTTATTTTATTTTATTTTATTTTATTTTATTTTATTTTATTTTTTCAGGGCTGAGGACCAAACTCAGGGCCTTGTGCGTGCTAGGCAAACGCTCTGCCACTGAGCTAAATCCTCAAACCCCCTTTTTATTTTTTGAGAAAGGGTCCTTGCCAAGTTTCTTAGGGCCTCGCTAAATAGCTGAGGCAGACTTTGAACTTGCAATCCTCCTGCATCGGCCTCCTGAGCCACGGAGATTACAGGCAGGCACCACTGCACCTGGCTTTTATTTTTTATTTTGAGACAGGGTCTTATTAAGTTGCCTAGGGCCTCACTAAATTGCTGAGGCTGGCCCTGAACTTGCAGTCCTCCTGCCCCTGTCTCCTGAGCTGCTGGGACTACAGGCATGCTCCACCATGCCAGCGTGAACAGGATGTTGTAGAGGCTGAGGAAGAG
Source organism: Aplodontia rufa (assembly GCA_004027875.1). Taxonomy (NCBI): domain Eukaryota; kingdom Metazoa; phylum Chordata; class Mammalia; order Rodentia; family Aplodontiidae; genus Aplodontia; species Aplodontia rufa. The sequence goes on along the minus strand of PVKS010014399.1, from coordinate 44,296 downwards.
GCTGAAGTTGAAGCAGTTGGAAGTGAAAAGGCCACATGCATGGAAGCAGAGGTTTAGGGACAGAAAGACTGGAAGAAAACAAGCATCTCAGAAATGAGTTGTAATCCTGGGAATGGCTGTGGTCACCCAGTTATACGTCTGGGATGAACTCTTTTACATTGCAAAAGGAAGGGAAGTTCTAGCTGACGTGTGCCTTACATAAAGAGAAGATACTATGATGTAAATGTAGTCTATGAATTTTTAAACAATATTGATCTCTAGCCACTGACTAAGGTAGAAAGAATGGAGCCTGGGTAACCCCTTGCCATAGTGAAATCCCTTGGAAGTTACGTTCAAGTATCCTCTGGATAACGGCTGGGAGAAATGGAAAGGAACAAACAAGATGGAAAAATTTTATTCCCAACTCTCTTAGTAGTAAAGTTGGAAGGAGTTTAGTTAAACCACCTGAGTTTGGAGAAATCATTTTAATGTGTTCCATGTTAAAGTGTTAATACAGCAAAAATAAAATCAAATGTTCAAAAAGTCTGGTCTGTGAGAAAAGTTCAGAATAATGAATGTATATATGATAGTCTCAGTGAGCACTTGAAATTCTAATTGCCCAACTTCAGAATTCCTGATATCCGGTGATTTGGCCAGCGGAAGTTATTAACCAGCCCTAATTTACAGACAGCAGGTTTGTGGCACAGGGCCTAGAAGTGATTTTCCCAAGGTTGTAGAGCAAGCCAGAGGGTGAGCTGAAAATAGAACTGTACCTCACACCCTCATGCAGGCTATATGATAACTTGTGTACTGTCAGCAAAGAGTTGAGGAATGAATGTCCTGGAGAGGTTAGCATAGTTTTATAGCAAAAGGAGTCTTGCTCAACAATTGCAAATGCCACTTGACAACAACAAATGACCTATCTAAGCCTATAAACAGTAACATCCTGGGCATGGTGTCAAAAATTTCAGAAAAACAAAATTCCTCTGGGACAACTAGAAAAAAATTAAACGCATAGCTCCACCATTATGAAATCATCATTTGTCTAATGCCTTGAACTCCAGAGATGGTCACCTCCAACCCTGCCCCTCTAATGACTAAGCTTCTAAAAAGCAGCTCCTGGGCTGGGGACATAGCTCAGCTGTAGAGCACTCGCTTACCAGGTGTGAGGCCCTGGGTTCAATCCCAAGTACTATAATTTTTCTTTTTTCCCACTGAAGTGACAACTCAACATTGAAATACCAAGTTTATAGGACCTTGTGCCTACATGTCATGTTTTCATTAAGTGTAGGATTTTCTGGTCAAATAGCCCCTTACTGATCACTTTCTCTCAATTTCCTTTCCTGAATTATCAGAACTAGAAAATAGAACGAGAGTCTGGAAGTTAAGGCTCACAGCTTAGCCACTAAATGTATGTCTCTAGCTATCCAGCGCATGGAAGGATTGCTCAGGTAGCCATTATGCACATCTCTAGGGATATTTTAGGAAAACAACAAAGCTTAGCTCTCTAGAGTACGTTCTTACATTGCACTGATCTAGTCACTAGAAAGTTGTAAAATGTATACTTTCAGGAGTTTTATTAATCTCATTCTCACTTTTCAGATAGGTTTTTTTTTTTTTTTTTTTGTACCTCAAGGGCACTTAACCTTTGAGCCATACCCCAAGGTCATTCTGACCCACCTATCCCTAAATCCTGGACAATAGTCCACTGTCTATCTGGCAAAGAAACCCTAAACACTCCATCATCATAAGAAAAGACTCTTTCTTGACAACTCCTTAGCTTCTGGCCTAATCCTCTCCTCCCTGAGGCCTTCTACATCTACCCAGGCTGTAAGCAGAAGGAGGGTCCCAGCCTCTACTGCTCCCCCCAAGGTTTATCCATAATACTCTCTGTTACTGTTGAGCTACCACAGCTGCTCTCTCCCTCTCTTTTATTTCATTTGTTCACTTCTTTCCTTGCAAGGGTTTCACTAAGTTCAGAATGCCTTTTCAGCATCCTTATCTCTTCTGTTGTTTGAATTATGGCAATAGGTAGGAATTGTCTCTGCAAACCAAGACAGGAAGACCACGGTTCACACAGAAGGTAAAGGAAATCTGAAGAACTCCACGGAGTCAACAGTGGACCCAGGTTGCCGCTCTGCTTCCTCTTCTTAGTTTAAGCCATGTTCTATTCCCATCCTGGCTTTTTTTTTTATTATTGTTTTTATTTTATTTTTTTTAAAGAGAGGGACAATGAGAGAGATAGAGAAAGAGAGAAACAACTTTATTTAGTTTTTCACAAGGCCTTCATTGCTCCAACACTTAGTTGTGTACATGGTGCTGGGGTTTGAACCCGGGTCCAAGCCAAAACCGCTGAGCCACGGCTCCAGCCCCCTGGCTTTTTATTTTGAAGGCTGGTTTAGCAATTTTTATATGCACAGTTCCAATATATGGACTATTTTAATTGATTGATTCATCCACTTACCAACTTTTTTTTTTAATAAAAAGAGAGGGACAGTGAAAGAGAGCAAATGAGAGAATCAATTTTATTTAGTTTTTCATGTGGCCTTCATTGCTCTAACATTTCCTTGCGTAAGTGCTGCTGGGATTTGAACCTGCATCCTTGTGCATACCAGGCAAGCACTGTAAACCACTGAACCACCACTCCAGCCCCCACTTACCAACATTTTTATGACTCTACAAGACATAAGCTCCCCTTGCCCTTACCAAGACTGCATTTGAATTTCGGTCAGAAAGACTTAAATTTAAATCCAACTTTACCATTTACCAGCTGAGTGACTTTAGTCAAATTATTGAATTTCACCAAGTTTCAGTTTCATTGTCAAGGAAAATGAGTGTCATAGGTGTTTCTCAAGATAGTTAATGATTCTTGTATTCAAGCTTTGTGTAATCTCACCTTCAATGTGAGCTGGACCTCATGACTTGCTTCTAACAAAGAGAATACAGATGCTCCTCAATTTAAGATGGGGTATGTCCTGATGAGGCAGAAAAAGTTAGGCAGTTCAGTGTAGGCAGAGCAATGTGGGTTGATAAGGAGCTCATCTTTTCCAAGAAGGCAAAGACATCCCCCAATGCTAATGAGGGTCTGTTAAGATAGGACCAGATGCAGACACTCCCTGCTGCTAAGCAAGGATCTATGCCTAAGGCATGGATCAAAGAACCTAATGCATGGATCAGAGACTGGACCAGAATTCCCAGTGCCTGTACAGGGGCAGGGAAGCAGTGACCAATACAGGAGAGGTTGTCATATAAAAGGGGCAAACCTCACTGCCTCATCGGGTTTGTCCCCTTCCCCCACTCTAGGGGAAGTCTGCTCTTTTCCCTATGCTTTACTTTCTGTGCTTTCTATAATAAAACTTGTCTACTATGCTTGCCTTGGTGCCCCTCGGTTTCATTCTTCGACTCCCAGAGGACACGAACCCGACAGCCACATCACCGGCATCATTGATAACCCCGCCATAAGCTTAAAATATTGTAAATTGAAAATGCTTCTAATACTCCTAACCCTCTGAACATCATAACTTGGAAACCCAGTACACTATAGAAAATAGGCTATTTTTTCCTCCTGATGAATGGCTGACTGGGAGCAGCAGCTGGATAGTGCTGCCACTTCCACAAGGCAGGATTCTACTGCACATCCTGCAGGAAAAGATCAAAATTCAAAATTTATACCATTTCTACCAAAAAAAAAGTATCATTTTCACCCCATTGTAAAGTCAAAAATTGTAAGAGGAATCATAAGTTGGAGACCACCTATATTGCAAAAATACGAGGCTGTCACTTTCATGATAAAAATACAAAGAACTGCTAGGCGCGGTGATGCATGCCTGTAATCCCAGCAACTTGTGAGGCTGAGACAGGAGGATCACAAGTTCAAAGCCAGCCTCAGCAACTTAGCAAGGTCCTGAGTAACTCAGCAAGGCCTTGTCTTAAAATCAAAAAATAAAAAGGGATGGGGATGTGGCTCAGTGGTGAAACACCACTGGGTTCAGTCCCTGGTACCAGAAAGGAAGGAAGAAAGGATATGTTTAGTTCTTGAACTCCTAAGGCGTACAAGAAATGCAGGCACGGGGAGCAAGATACTGTTTTTCCTCACTCAGGCCCAGACTGTCTGACTCTGTTAGGAATTTGTAAGTAAAAACTAAAGTGGCAGGTTTCTGAGACTGGATGAAGAAGAAACATTGCTTGGGGGTCCAGGTGACAAAGTTCTATAAAGAATTGGGAACAGGGTTGTTCTCCCACTTCTCAGATTAGAACATAGCTATCGCCATTTCTGGTGTGATTGGTGAGCAATACGAAAGAGACATGGGGAAGAGCATAAGTATACTTACTTGAATCTGCCCCGCTTCTAAGAAGGGAAGCTGAGGGGCTGGAGAGATTACTCAGTGGTTGGAGCGCTTGCCTGGCATGAGCGACGACCCGGGTTCAAACCCCAACATCACATATACAACTAAGTGTTAGAGAACAAAGACTGGATGAAAAAATAAAATTGATTATCTCTCACTCTGTCTTTCTCTACAAAAAGAAAAAGAGGAAGAGGAGGAAGAAGAAGAAGGGAATCTGAGGACCTACATCACCAAGAGCCAGCGAGATTTGGATTATGCGTATTTTAAAGGCTATGGCAAGTTTTAATGGGCAGGGAAGGAAAACTAAACTGAGGGAACAACACAGTAAAGATTCCAAGTAGTGAATGAAAATCATTTTCTTGGGGAAAAGCAAGTGGACTTGTGTGGTCGAAGAAAGGAGTACAAATTAGTTAATACTTCTAGTTCGATTCTGATTGTCTCTAGAGCAATGGTTCTCAAATTTTTTTGGTGTTTGTCTCCCTTTGTGCTTTTTTTTTTTTTTTTTTTTTTTTAGGAGAAAGAAAGAATCAATTTTATTTAGTTTTTCATGTGGCTTTCATTGCTCTGACCACTGTTGTGTACGTGGTGCTGGGGTTCAAACCCGAGTACTTGTGTATGCCAGGCAAGCACTATAACCACTGAGTCACTGCTCTAGCACCTCCTTTTGTGCTCTTAAAAATTACTATCACCTCTGAGAGACTTTGTTTATGTGGATAAAATTTTTTTAACATTTACCATGTTAGAAATTAAAATAAATGTGTTTAAATATTTAGTCTGCATTAATTTAAAGTCACAAAATAAATACAAGGTATATTAACATAAATCATACATTTTTATGAAAATTAAGTATATCTTCCAAAACATAGCAAAAACAGCTGAGAAGAGCGGCATTCTTTTACATTTTTAAAAATCTCTTCTATGTTTGCCTTAATAACAGCTAAATTTCCATATTTGTTTCTGCATCAATCTGTTACAATATCACACATCACATTGCCTCTGGAAAACACTCTATATTCTTGTGAGATAATGGAAGTGAAAAAGGCAAATCATATCTGTAAAATCAGAAAAAAGGATAATGATACTGGTGTAAATTCAGGCGGAGATGTTTATTGGGATTTGTTGCTCTCGGGCCAATTTCACCCGCGCCACCATGATGAGGGCAGGCATGGGAAGTGGCAGCCGGCCAGAATGGCAGGCAGGGAAAATGGCGTTGGACCTTCACCAGGCAGCTGGTTTTCCTGGCTACCTGGAAGTTCATGATGGGGTTAGTCCTTCAGAGACTGGCTGGTGGATCCATCAATCCACTGGAGCTTGTCCACCAGCATCCCAATTGGCTGTTCTTTTCGCAGGCAAGTTGCCCTTTGCCCTGCCCCTTAGCTACCAGGCAGGCCTCAGTGTCTTGGCTGAAGCCACGCCCCCAGCAGGCCTAACAATATCTTATTTTGAAAGTAGTTTTGATCTCCCAGACACTTTGAAAGAGTTTTGGGGACCCTAGACGTCATCAGATTACACTCTGAAAAATAACTTTCCTGGAGCAAGAACAGTGGATATTACCGAGAGGAAAAAGTCAGAGTTCACAAATGTATTAATAATGCTGATGATGGTAATAGTAGTGATCACTAATATTTATTGGATGCTTACTCTGTGCTATTTTAAGCGCTCTCAAAAGCCTAAGAAGTAGTTACAATTATCCTTTACAGATGGGGATATTAAAGACAAAGACTAAGTAGCTTGCCCAAGTTTACACAGCTGGTTAATAGTGGTGAAATTAAATGCAAATGCTGGCAGCAGGGCTCCAAAGGCTTACTGTTAACCACTGCACCTCCTCTCAGGGATAAAGGCCTGCAGTGTAATTGACAAAGGCCTAAGTCATCCCACTCACCCACCCCTGCTCCCTCCTCTCCTTGCCATTTCAGATTTCAATGCTCTTTTCTCTTTCCCTGCCTGGTTAGAGAACTCCCGTTTCTTTTCACCCTGCAGTATGTCCTTGTCCACTGCCTGTTGTTCATTATTCCCTCCACTCCACAGCAATTGCTCTCTCCAAAGTCACCAGAGACCTTATTATGACCAGATTCAATGGCCACTTTTCAGTCCTCATCCTCCTTGCTCTTTCAGATATGGAATATTATTGACCATTACCTTATTTATTAAAATTCCCTTCTCTGTTGGTTATTCTGACACCAGATGCTTCTCTGACTTTTACCGTCAGTGCAATAATTTCTTTTCAGAAAAGCCTTTAAGGGGGTCCTTTCCCTTGCCTGTCCCTTGAATATCTTCCCTTCTCCGTGTTTGATCTTAGGCCCATCCTTCTCATTCTGTATCGTCTCTGTGTTTCACATTCACTTTCATGGCTTCAATTATTAAATATATATTTAACACTCAAAGATATTATTTACAGGGGCTGGAGAGGTGGCTCAGCAGTTTCAGCGCTTACCTGGCAAGCACGAGGACCCAGGTTCAAACCCCAGCACCACGTACACAACTAAGTGTTGGAGCAACTAAGGCCATGTGAAAAACTAAACAACGTTGTTTCTCTCTTTCTCTGTCTCTTTCACTGTCCCTCTCTCTTTATAAAAAAAAAAAAAAAAGATATTACTTACAGCCCATCCCTCTGTCTCATGCCCAGATGATGCTGAAACATTTCCCCATGAACTTCAAAGTCAACACATCCAAATCCTAACACCTCATCTCTCCCTTCAGTCTGGTCCCTTCTCCTCTGATCTCTGATTTGGGGAATTATAGTACCATCTTTTGTGAACAGACACTTGGGAGTTATTCCAGATTTTTCTGACATGCCTCATGATTCTACTGGATCTACCTTTGGAAAATTCTCTGTTATCTATTCTTTTTTTTCCCTCACCACTGCTGCTACCCTAGCTGAGGCCCTCCTTTCCCTACCTGAATTATTGCACTAGCTTTGTTATTCATTCCCTTTCTTCTCATTCTGGCAGCTGACAGTTCGCTCAAGGCAGTCAGGGTGGCCATTCTGCACAACTCTTAACAACCATCATTTCCTTGTCTCCTATATTATTGGGGCTCCCTGGAGCTCCCTGAGGCTTTTGCACTATGTTACTATTGAATGTCATGGTCATTCCATAGCAAGGAACCCCTTCAGTGATTTCCCCCATTTCCTTTCAGGAAGCCCAAACTCAACAAGGTGTTTCAGTTTTCCTTGACTGGGTAACAAACTAAGCTGAGTGGCATGAATCTACCGTTTTATTAGACTCATGGATTCTGTGGATCAGAGATTTGGAAAGGGTATCGAGATTTGGAAAGGGTATCAGAGAGAAAGTTTGTCTCTTCTCTTTGATGTCCAGGCCCTTACCTGGAGGTGTGTCAGGTGGTTGAGATTAGTTTTGCTGACCTTAGCACCTACCTAAGCCTCTCCTTGTGGCTTGATGGCCTTGAGGTAGAATGATTTCTTACATGGTGCTTCAGAGTTCCCAGTCAAATGCTCCAGTGAACAAAGAGAAAGCTACAGCACCATTTATGACGGCCTCTGAATGAGTGCTAGGGATGTGATTCAGTGTTAGAGCACTTGCTTAACATGCGCAAGGCCCTGGGTTCAGTCCCTGGCAACTAGCAACACACACACAGAGTCAGTTGAGGGTCATTTACTGAAGGAAAACTCAGACAAGCATAAATAAAAAAGAAATAATCCTATAAGCTTTTTTTTTTTTCAAAGAGAGAGAGACAGAGAGAATCAATTTTTTTTTTAAAGACAGAGGGACAGTGAGAGAGACAGAGAAAGAAACAACTTTATTTAGTATTTCACATGGCCTTAGTTGCTCCAACACTCAGCTGTGTATGTGGTGCTGGGGTTTGAACCCGGGTCTTCGTGCTTGCCAGGCAAGCACATGAAACCGCTGAGCCACCACTCCAGCCTGAGAGAATCAGTTTTATTTAGTTTTTTCTGTGGCTTTCGTTGCTCTAACACTTCGCTATGTATGTGGTGCTGGGGTTTAGAACTCATGTACTCTCACATGCCAGGCAAGCACTGTAATCGCTGAGCCACTGCTCCACCCCTCCTATAAGCTTTTAAGTAGGAAAAAACAGATGAATCAAAAAGGATTTAAACCATGTTTCTGAAATGGCAGGACAGAAGGATCACTCAGGGTAGAATTCAGAAACAATGCAAGGATATACTGGAATTTAATGTTTGATATGAGTGACTTTTCAAATCAGAGAGGGGAAAAGATTCATAGATGAACAGCCATCCAAGAGTTAGCTTCATCTAGTAATTATTGGAAAGGGGGAGGTTCTTCCAAACAACCCTTCTATTTCTTTGAGTTGTCTGCTTGTGCTCCTCCCAATTCCACTCTGACCTCTCCTCCAGTCTACTGTGCTGTTAATCTCTACCTGGGATTCCTGGACATGTGCCTCCCACAGATTCTGCTCCTATGTCCACATAGTCAAACAATGAAGACTGTTAGGTCGATATCAGGGGACTGAAGGGGAAAGGGCATCAGGCAGCCCATGCCCTCAGGCGGCCAGATGGGGCTTGGCATCAAGCACTCCGGGGAAGGAACAATCAATTAGACACTGGCAGAAAAAACCCAATGGCGTCTGGAAATCTCCCAATGATCAATAGAGTCACCAACCAATCCCTGAGGAACGAGAGCCCTAAACTTCATCTGCCCATCCCAGACTGTAAAGTCGCTTTCCAGCCAGCCCATGCCACTTCCTCTGACCGCCCTCACTCTGGCAGCCGAATTCCATTAAAAAGGTTTTGCTCAGGCGCTTTTAAGTCTGGAGCCAGGCGCAGTGTTTCATAACTATAATCCCAGTGGCTCTGGAAGCTGAGGCAGGAGGATCTCAAGTTCAAAGCCAGCCTTAGCAACTTAGTGAGGCCCTAAGGAACTTAGTGAGACACTGTCTCAAAATTTAAAAAATTAATAAAATAAAAAGGACTGGGATGTGGCTCAGTGGTTAAGCACCCCTGGTTTCAATCCTCAGTACCAAAAGAAAAAAAAGAAGGGAAGAAATGGTTGGGTTTTTGTTTTGTTTTGGCAGTCTGGGGATTGAACCCAGGGTATCTCACAACCAGGCAAGGCAAGAACTCTATCGCTGAGCTATGTAGAGAGGCTCTCAATGGTGAAAGAGACCAGGGAGTAAGAGGTTATACTGAGCCATCCCATGGCTGCCACAGGTGCTATCAGTCCCAGTGACAACCTGCATCCCCAACCCACCACCAACCAGGATTCCCAGCCATCTCCTTTGCTGCAACATGTAGCAAAATTGGCCCTCTAGCTGTTGAAACTGCTGTAATGCCTTTGCCTCCCCACCTCCTCCCAAAACCATGCTAAGGAAACTGGCCTCTCTCCCTCTCAGTCCTGGCAAGAAACTCTCCCAGAACTTACAGATTCAGACCACGAGTCAGCACCTACTCAAGTATACATTTCACACCTTCTCATGAGGTACAGACAGTTCTTTTTCAGGACAGGCCTGTGGGCAACAGCTCACCTCAACTATCACCTGTAGCAGCCCTGCATTCTGAGCTCCCTGAGTGGGACCAATAAAAAACAGTTGGACACAATTCTTCAAAAAGAGCGTTCCCCGCCAAAGACTGAGCCTGCTAGGAGTGTCAGCCTGAACACCATGCAGCTGATATTGGCTGCAGAACATCAATATCAACAGAGCCCAAGTCCAGGGTGTGCCTGTCACCATCACCAACACTGGCCAGGCAGCAGCAACTGAAGGTACAGAATGTTTCTGGAAACAGCCTGACCATTGGCGGGCTAATCAAATCCCAATCAGATCCTGCTGCAGACGCAGCAGGCCCTCCCCGGGGAGAAGCAGCACCCTATGTCCTGCACAAATCTCAATGGCAAGGATGGGGAAAAGCGGGCTAGAGAGGTGTCTCAGTGGTTACGGTGCTTGCCCAGCATGAGCAAGGACACAGGTGCAAACCCCAGAACCACGTACACAATGAAGTGTCAAAGCAACAGAAGCCATGTGAAAAACTAAATAAAATTGATTCCCTCTTCCTCTCTCTCACACTGTCCCTTTCTTAAAAAAAAAAAAATAAAAATAAAAATAAAAAGGATGGGGAGAAGAGGTCAGGAGAACAGGTCAAGAAAAAGCATGTGTGCTGCGGACCCCCATGTGACTGCACACCAGCAATAGCTCTTGGTCTGCAGCTGGTTCTCCTGTGGAAAGACACTCAGGCAAATTTTGACAGTGACAAGCTCTAGCGGACACTCTCGTACACACAGGAGATAAGCTCTTGGAGTGCAGCCAGGGGGTCTGAAGTGCTTCATGAAGAATGACCACCTCACTAAGAATTACAAGATCTACCTGGTTACAGAGAACTCGGAAGGCCAAGTGAGACAGGAGGATTTGAAGATGCAATCCCTCATCTGTCTTGCCTGGGCCTCTGGTGGACAGGCGCCCACGGTTGCCCTCAGTCCCACTCCTGTTCTGTGGCTGCGTCCTCACAGGAACAGGCTCTGCTCGATATGCTCTTCAAATTCTCATGCTCCCGGGCTTAGCCCTGGCCCTTCCCTCCCCGCCATGAGCTCTCACCTTGTGCAGATCGTGGACAGTAGCTGTGCCCATTGAGACGTTCTAAACCGAGCTGCGTGGGAACCCTTATTTCCAAAGGAAAAATACACCTTTCACTCTGTCAAGCAGCAAAGCTGAGCCCCCCCTTGTCTGCCTCACTCCCTGTTCCCAACACTCCCAACATGGTCAGGTCCCATCCTGCCATGCTCATCCACTCCTATTCCTCCCTGTCTCCAAACCTGGCCACTAGGGACGCCCCTAGACCCCGCACCTAGCCTCCCATTGGCATCCACCTCTGCAGAGGCTCAGGAGGCGCCTCCACTCCACTGCCCAGCCCCACCAGGGCTCTCCTCCAGACCCTCCAACTTCCTATTTAAAAAATGAGATACCATGGGCCTGCTCCCCTTCTTTTCTGTTCCCCTTTTATCTGCCTTACATTCTCTACTTCGAATGACAAACATTGTGTATTCTGTGTGCTTTAAGAAAGTTTTATTTAATTGTTTCCTTCTTCCTGTTCCTTCTCCCTTTCCTTGGTAGTCACCTTCCTCGTGCCTGCTTTCAGTTTAGACCAAACGGGGCAATCATGAGCACCTGAATTTTTTTTTTCTCCCCCTAGAAATTCAAGTGGCACAGTATTTCAATTTGCATCTGGATTTAAATAAAAACACTTCCATCCAAGCTCCAGATGCAGTGGCCAGAGGCCTGTAATTCTAGCAACTCTGGAGAGAGGCTGAGGCAAGAGGATCACAAGTTTGAGAGGCCATCCTCAGCAACTGAGTGAGGCACTAAGCAACTCAGTGAAACCCTGTCTCAAAAAAATAAAAAATGAAAAGGGCCGGGGATGTGGCTCCGTAGCAAAGCACCTCTGGGTCTAATGCCCAGCACCAAGGGAGAAAAAACAATAAGCCTCCATCCGGAACCTCCTCCCTCTCCTCTCATCTCACCTTCCCTGCCACCTACTCTCAACTGTGTAGTGCATATTGTATAACAGATGATTGTGTCTGCTACATGTTTTAATAAAAGCATTGCTTGTTATTTTTGAGGCTTTAAAAATTGAACAAAAATCCAACTTTTCAAAAGTTGTAACTGCTTGAGGTATGTTTTATGAATTAAGTAACTATGTGTACTTTGTTGGTCAGTTCTGAGCTGACAAAAAAAAATTTCTTGCTAATAAATTTAGTTGCCTAAGGCAAAATCTGAAAAAAAAAAAGAAGAAAGAAAGGAAAAAAGAAAGAAAAGATAGATATTCTGAGGGCTGGAGCAGTGGCTTCATGGTTACAGCATTTGCCTGGCATGCTCGATGACACCGGTTCAAACCCCAGCACCATGTACACAACTAAGTGTTAGAGCAACGAAAGTCACGTGGAAAACTAAATAAAATTGATTCTCTCTCTTTTTCTCTCTCTCTCTCACTATCCCTCTGTCTCTTTGAAAAAAAAAAAAGAAAAGATATTCTAGACCATGCTATTAGGGCAACTGGTTAGCTATCTGGGAAAAAAAAATTATTAGATTCCACCTCAATCCCTAAATCAAATTGAAAAATTCTGATTATATTTAACTGTAAAAAATTGAAACTGATACTAACAGAAAATACAGTGACGGGCTGGAGAGGTGGTTCAGCCGTTAGAGTACTTGCCTGGCATGTGCAGGGACCTGAGTTCCGACCCCAGCACCACATATACAATTAAGTGTTGGAGAAACAAAGGCCAGATGAAAAAATAAATCAAATTGATCCTACCTCTCTCTCCCACTCTTACTCTCTCTCTCTCTCTCAAAAAAAAAGAAAATATAGTTAATATAGATACCAATGAAAGACATTTCTTTTTCTTTTCTTTTCTTTTTTTTAGAGAGAGGGACGGTGAGAGAGACAGAGAAAGAGAGAATCAACTTTATTTAGTTTTTCACATGGCCTTCGTTGCTCCAGCACTTAGTTGTGTACATGGTGCTGGGGTATGCTCACCATGCAAGCACCGAAACTGCTGAACCACCACTCCAGCCCCCAATAAAAGACATTTCTAATCATAAAAAACAAAAATTCTAAATTCTAAATTATAATTCTAAATTATAAAGGAGGTAGCTGGGCACAGTGACGCACTCAGGAGTCCCAGTTGCTTGGGTGATTGAGGCAGAAAAATCATTGAGTCCACCATTGTGAAGCAGGCCTGGGAAAGATAGTGCTCTGTCTAAAAATAAAAAAATAATCAATTCGTTTCCCGGTCAGGGAAGCCTTTCTTCTTCCAGAACCCATTTTCCACCTGGTCTTTCTTTCTTTTCTTTTTTTTTTTTTTTTAAAGGACAGTGAGAGAGACAGAGACAGAGAGAATCCATTTTTATTGAGTTTTTCACATGGCTTTTGTTGCTCTGACACTTAGTTATGTACGTGGGTTGCTGGGGTTTGAACCTGTGTACTTTTTACTTGCGAATGTCCGGCAAACACCATAACCACTGAACCACTGCTCCAGCCCCAACACCTGCTCTTTCTTGATAGGGTTTTTTCTACTTTGAAACAGTTTCTTAATAAAATTTTGTATTTAAAAAAAAATCAAGGAGGACAAATAAATTTAGCCTACATAATAATTTTTTAAAAAAATTCTATCTGAGCATTCATGAACAAATACAGGTGGGAAAAGTTACAAAGAAAAATGAGACAATTATTAGCAAAAATTTTCTATATAGTGGTTATTTGGGGAGGGGAGGTAACTCAGCCTTTTTAATTCTTTAAATTATCCCAAGGAAGGAACAATACACTTTTCTAAAGATATATTTCCAAGGATGTTAATCTGCTTATTTTCATATTGGAACTAACATAAAAGTTTATTGATGGAGAACTGGTTAAATAAATGCAATCTATGACATACCATCTGTGAAATAACACAATGGAATTCAACACCCGTCTTAAAATGAGAGTCTAGATTTATTAGCATGAAAAATTCCCACAATATTTTCAAATAGGACAAAAGATATTAGAGAACATTATGTGTACAACCGCTCTATTTGAGTACACGTGTGTGTAATGAAAAAGGGAGATACATGGAAGTAACCAACAACAGGGGCTACATCTGGATTATGATATTTTTGGAATCATTTATCATTATTTTCATATTTTCCTGGATCATTGTATGTTAGTGATACCTATAATCATTTTGCCAATAAAATAGCTTGAGTTTTTAAAATTTAAAAATATTAAGATAATATTTTCATTCATCAAAGATGATTAAATATATTTATATCCCTCTTGACCTAGAATTTTCGTATAGCCCTACACTCATGACACTCTTCCCTTTTCTCACTCTGTACCTCAAACCCATGTTGTCTTCCTTTCCCTCTCCTCACCCTTGTTCAGACAAAATATCTTCAGTTTTCAGAGCCCTTGATCGTCAACATTAAGAGGATTAAGGAGAACAGGAGAATTCTCTTTATTTTTCAAATGAAATATCTGAAAATAAAAACAAATAAAAAAATCAGAGCTGAAAAAAGGGATGAGGCTCACATGGTCACAGTGAGCTGATGTTAAAAGAAGTCAGGTGTAGGGGTGCCTGCCTGTAATCCCAGCCACTCAGGAGGCTGAGGCAGGGGATCACAAGTTTTTGTTTGTTCATTTGTTTGTTTTTAAAGAGAGAGAGGAACAGTCAGAGAGAAAGAGAGAATCGATTTAATTCAGTTTTTCATGTGACTTTTGTTGCTCCAATACTTCGTGGTACACGTGGTGCGGGGGTTGAACCCACATCCTCACACATGCCAGGCAAGTGCCGTAATCACTGAGCCACCACTCCAGCCCCCAGGATTACAACTTTGAAGCCAGTCAGGGCAACTTAGCAGGACTTGGTCTCAAGACAAAACAGAATTTTATTTTATTTATTATTATTATTTTTTAAGATAGAGAGGGATAGTAAGAGGGAGAGAGAAAGAAAGGACCAATTTTATTTAGTTTTTCATGTGGCTTTCATTGTTCCCACCCTTCATTGTGTGTATGGTGCTGCGGTTCAAACCCTCATCCTCGCACATGCCAGGCAAGTGCCATAACAGCTGAGTCGCCACTACAGCCCCTCAAGACAATTTCTTTAAAAATTTTTATTAAGGAGTTGAGTTACTAAACAATGATAAATGCATATAAACTAACAATATGATATGCATTTGTTCTTTGCTCACACCCCATCTCTCGATTCTTCTATATTTTGCCCATACAAGCGATATAAATGCTTAGATTGTGACTTTTCCAGAATTTAATGACTGCATAAGTATTATTTGGAAAATACTTATGCAGGGGGGTAAAGAGTATGCTACGTTGTTGATTGTGTTCCTAGACCCCTCCCTATCCTCCCTCCCTCTCTCCTTCCACCCTTACCCCCACCCTACATATCTATGGTTGTCCTAGATTTTGTATTGCTACGCCTTTGCTGGGTCTAATACATAAGTTTGACTACTTTTCACCTAAGCCTGGTTTAGCTCCAGCCTCCACAAATGAGGGAAAACATTGGACCTTTGAGTCTCCGGGTTTGGCTAATTTCACTCAGCATGATTTCTTCCATTGCCATCCATTCACCTTCAAAGGTTACAATACCTTTGTTTCTAATTTTTAAAAGTTTTAAAAAAGAATTATTCATGTTAGAATCCAGGTCTTCAAATAATTCTATAACTAGTTAATTGAAAAAGAAGCTTGCAATGACTTAACATACTGCAATGGTTAGGAAATTTGGCACCTTAGGAGAAGGGTCAGGGGACACTATGGACACCCACAGTTTATTCCATTCCTATTTGTCTGTCTTCCCAAGTCCCATAAAGTCTAAAATGTTTTGTAGCATTTATTTATATTTTCATCTTTTCCACTCATGGTGTGCCCTTCAAGGACAAGAGCTTTGTCACATTCACCATTGAGTCCCTGGCACCAAGCTCAGCAGCCAGTAAGGTGAATGTGAAATAGAGAGATGAATGAGCCCTTAGAGACCCGCAGACCATTCCTCTTCTTACCTCTGTCCCACACTTCCTATTTTTCCTCTCCACCTCATAGATGAAAGTAATGCATATGTCTTTTGCCAGTAGAAAAGGTACAAATGATTAAGTGCTGGGGGAAGTGACAAATTATAGCCACTGTCCTACCTGTTTCCCCAGGCCCTGAAGTTATGGCTCTGCCAAGGGCTCCCTGCCCAGGGCCAAATAACTGCTCTCTCTCTTGCTAGGTTGCTGTGCTGACAGCTTTAACTGCTAGATGAACAGTCTGTGTTTCTAGTGAGGAGACGGCTTCTCAGAAGAGTGTTTGGGCTCCTGCAGCCCTGGAAAGGGAATATAATATTGTGCAATCAGAAACTACCAGTTTAGTAGGAGAGGTCAGCGCTGGATTTTCCATTACAGGAGGGGTAAATTTGGAACCTGGAAGTATTCTTGGAATTTTGGTTCCCAAAGTACAGTGAGAGCCCTCTAATCTTTGGGAATGTGAATGAGCTTTGTTTTCAAGATACTGTGGAAAAACAATGGTTTGCAAAAGATACATTGGGTAGTGATATTAATCTACAAACAAATATTTGTTGGTCATGTACTTGTGGAGTAATCAAGGTTTTGAGTAATGATCCTTAAAGAGGTAGCAATTCTATTGGAGAGTAAATCAGAGTCATGAGACATAACTAAAAAGGCTAGACAAAAATTCATAAGGATGACATGACAGACACAAAATCTTAGGAAATCTCCCGATGCCCTTAAAATCGATGAATTTTCAAGTAGATATTCAGATTATTGAAATCAAGAGAGACCTAATAAATTGGGAGAAACTATTTTATCAGGCATCTCCAATCTCAAATTCCTACTGCAAATTCTCTTTAAAGTCCTTTGGCCAAATGTTTCTGGTCAAAATTAACCATTGATAATATATTTTCAACTGGAGTCTTAATTTCTCATTAGTATAATAATGTATTACATACTTATGTTTTAGTTTCTAATAGATCTATTAATAAAAACTAATGTTTAGCTTTTTATATATAACTTTTAGAAAATTTATTTAAACAAACAAGAAAATAATGACTAGTACCCTGATCAGTCATAAACTTATTACCTGCATCCAAAATTAGTTAAAAATTTTTCATATTCTCTTCATCTATATGTTTATGTATATGGGTAGTTAAATCATTTTGAAGTTACATTCAGTTATTATGACAGTTCATCCTTCACTATTTTATCTTATAGCTCTAAAAAATTAAGAGTATTCTCCCCATTAACTATAATACCACCATTACAACCAACAAAATTAACAATAATTCTTTAATGCTGTCTAATATTTAGCATATATTTATATTTTCCCAAGTCTTCAAAGCTGTTTTAGCTTATTACTTAAATGATCATTGAAATTATCATTATTATTATTTAATTATCATCAGCACCTCATATATATACATATATACATACATCTCATATATATACGTATATATACATGTATATGTACATGTATATATGTTTATATATATATAATGCTCCCTCCCATCCTGTGACTTTAAATACAGCCAACCTAGATTTAAAGTGAAGCATCTTGAAGTTGATATCTAACGCAAAGCAGCTTTGGGTATCCTATCTCAGCCTTTCTTACACATCCTGGCTACATCCTCTTTACTCTCCCTCTCCTCTCCCTCTTCCTGTTTCTTACCATCTTTTCACTTGGCTCCTAACCTTCTAGCTTTGTCTGCTTTCTGCTCAGACTTAATGCCACCTGCCCTCTCCAATCTTGGTCTTGGCCTGCTCCTGGACAGTTTTTGGACTCTCCCTCTGGATCTCTTTGTTTCAGCTGTTCTATTCTAATTGACCTAACCAATGCCAATATTAGCCCAACTATGCCTTTTAGGTCAACTGTGGTTCCCATGTAGGGGGATGGCACATTTTTGCATTTAGCCTATGGTGGATGGAGTGGAGGAGGATTTCAAGTGGATGGATCTCATGGTTCAGCCCCACCATTCTTTTAGTGCCTTGTTGTGACCAATCATTCTTCATGGTCTCATTCCTGGCTCTCACATCACTGCCTGGAGTCTTCAGATTGATGCACCATTGAACCGTCTGTCTGGTGCTGGGCTCTAGACCTACGACAAAAGGGGTGTTTCTGCATTCCAGTTGCACTCAGTCACCTCCTTCTTAAGGTAGATAGAGAAAACCCAGATCAGGACATCTAGGTACCTAGGAAAGCTAATGATTTGATGCTCCATTAAAACAATCCTTAAAGAATATTTGCTTAATGTTTCTTTTTTTTTTAAAAAAGAGAAAGAGGAGAAGGATTACTTTTTATTTCTTTATTTATTTTAAAGAGAGAAAGGAACAGTAAGAGAGAGAGAAAGAGAGAATCAATTTTATTTAGTTTTTCATGTGGCTTTCATTGCTCTGACTTTCAGCTGTGAATGTGGTGCTGGGGTTCGAACCTGAGTCTTCAGGCATGCCAGGCAAGCACTATAACTGCTGAGCCACTGCTCCAGCCCTGCTTAATGTTTCTTTAGAGGAAGAGGTGAGCACTGTGCAGAGAGGCATGGAGGACTATAGGTCCTTGCACACATGCATACATGACTCTGCAAAGCCAAGGCTTGTGGTTAACTGGACACACTCTCTTTTAAAAAATAGGGAGAAAAGAAGAAGCAGTATTGCTGAGATTGAAATGGTTTTTGGGGGGCAGGAGAGAGGGCATGAACCAGATGACCACTTCATTCCAGCTGTTTGTGGAAACAGTATATCCAGAGACAGCTGCAATCAGTCACACACTGCCCACACTGAGCTCTGCTAAAGCAAAAGGCCAACTGACCAGAGCATCTTCGGAAGGACCCATATCTGTCAACTGCCAGTATTGTTTGCGGTCTGGAGCATCATCTCCCCTGCCATATCAATTCCAGAGGTTCCAGATGTACTCATCTACAGGGAGGCTGCAGGGCTATTACCTACGTCCTTACTGCAAGTCTGAGATTCCTGCCCAGTCTGAGAGCTAGCCAAGCAGCTGCATTCGAACTTCTGGAGCTGAAAGTGGTCTCACAATCCATAACACGAACTCCTCAACCATACCAGAATGACCTTTATAAAGTAAAGGGCTCCTACCAGGACTACTGAGTCCCCAGTACAGCTCTTCACCATTTTGGGGGATACTGGACATTACCAGTGGCTTTTCTGTTCTGACCACATCACTAAGGGAAGCATCACTTCCTACTCAGAGGGCAATAATACAGGACCTACTGTATTAGGTCTTGGAAGTTGCTCAAGAATCCAGAGGCTACAGACTTTGTTGATGTCTGCCCTGACCTTGTTTGAACCAGTCTGGTGTTTTACAGTCTGTAGGCTCTTAGATTATTGTAAAGTTATGAGGGTGACTGTATCCCAGAAGGACATCATTTCTTTTCACTGCATCCCAGTGCCCATTTCTCACAGGAGTTGGCCCTGGTGGAGGTCAAATAGCATCCCAGGGAGGGGGAATTCAAGGTTTTAGGAACTGTTTCTCAAGAGCTCAGCATCCGAGGCTAGGCACACATCCTATACAGCCTGTAGCAGCTACTACACGAAGAGCAGTTCTCTTCACCCCAGGCAGGCTGCCTCTTTTTAACATTCAGAGTTTCTATCTCCTGCCTCTAGACAGCCAAAGCTGCCTCTTTCCCTAAATCACAGGGGACAGGTGCTTAGGTTGACGCTCTCTTACTGTGCTTCCTGAGTTCTTAAAATCTATCCCTGAATATGGTCTCCAAATCCAGAAATAAAAAATGATATCCTTCTGGGGCTGGAGCGGTGGCTTGG
The DNA here is from genome assembly GCA_004027875.1 of Aplodontia rufa. NCBI lineage: Eukaryota > Metazoa > Chordata > Mammalia > Rodentia > Aplodontiidae > Aplodontia > Aplodontia rufa. The sequence continues at coordinate 24,731 of PVKS010014399.1, read as the reverse complement.
TGACTACGTCACTTGCCTGGCATGCACAAGTACACGAGTTGGAACCCCAGCACCATGTACCCAACAAAGTGTCCGAGGAATGAAGTCAAGTGAAAAACTAAATAAAAAGTTGTTTTTATCTCTCTCTCACTGTCCCCTCTTTCTTTCTTTTTCTTAAATTATATCCTTCATACTGCTAAGTGCAGCTTCCACACTGAGGAAATACTCTTCTGAACTAACCCTTAGTTCACCTTTCAGAGAGATAAATAGATATCATACACTATATGTATGTGTGTATATATATATACATATACTATATATGTGTGTATATATATACATATGCTGTATATATGGGGGGAAGATGGGAGTCTCACTATATTGCTCAGACTGGTCTTGAACTCCTAGATTCAAGGAACCCTTCTGCCTCAGCATCCCAGGTGCTGGGAGTTAGTAGTCTAGAAGGCAACATCCTTGCCCATCTGACTGCCCACCATACATAGTAATGACCAAAGGCTTAACCAAAGGCTGGAAGAGAAACTGTCATGAACATCGCTGAGCCTCTACAGATCTCTTTGTTGTCATCTGGCTTGTGTTCTCTATTTCTCTAATCAGAGCACCTGCACCGTTTTCCTACACCCCCCCTGAAGTACCCCCCTGAAGTCCCACAAACTCCATAGTAATGTTGCTTCAACCATTCTCATGTCCAGTTAACTCTGAGTCTTTCAACCACTAGGCCAGTCTGTGCATCAGAACTGAGAGAATACTAAAGGTAAGTATTGCTCACTCTATTGGGCTCTTTCCCTAGGAATTAAATAGCATCCATTGTGTTTTAATTTAACTTATTCTCATGCTAATACAGATTTTTCTGGTTCCGGACTCTTAACTTTGACATCATTTGAGGAGGTTCTGCTTTACGAGTGAACTTGGTTTTCTGGGCTTGATCCATTGACCCATTGAGGGTTGTTTTTTTTTTTTTTTTTTTTTTGGTAAGAAATTTAGTTATACAATATAATATGCACATATTCTTAAATCAGATTTGCCCTCTAAATCCCTCCCTATTCTCCCTCCCTTTCCTCTTCCCCACCCACCCCTCTCCCTCCTTCCCTATATATTTCTATGATTGCCCTAGGTTATGTGTTGCTACACCTTTGTTGGGTCTAGTACTTGAGAGTGACTACCTTTCACACAGGCCTGGGTTTAGATCCAGCCTCCAAAAATGAGTGAAAACATTCAACCCTTGATTCTCTGGGTTTGGCTAACTTCCCTCAGCATGATTTCTTCCATCACCATCCATTTACCTTCAAAGGCTGCCACATCATTGTTTCTAATAGCTGAGTAGAACTCCATTGTATATATTACCACAGTTTTTGGATCCATTCATCCAGTGGGGGGCATCTGGGTTGGTTCCATAATTTAGCTAATATAAATTGTGCTGCTATGAACATTGATTTTGCTGTGTTGCTGTAATGTGCTGTTTCTAACTCCTCTGGAAGAATACCCAGAGGAGAGATAGCTGGATCATATGGTGGGTCCATCCCTAATTTTTTGAGGATTCTCCACACTGCTTTCCAGAGGGGCTGTACCAGTCTGCAGTTCCACCAACACTGTGCAGTGTTCCTGTCTCCCCACAAGCCCTCCAATACCTGTTTTTGTTTCTAATCTTCATCTCTGCCAATCTGACTGGAGTGAGGTGAAAACTTAATGTAGTTTTGATTTGCATTTCTCCGATTACTAGTGATTTAGAACACTTTCTTGTGTATTCATTGTTTGGTCTATTTTAAGACATTGAGGGAAAGAGGGGGGGAGGGAGAAGAGAGAAGAGAGAAAGAGTTAATCTATTTTTTCATCTGGTTTTTGTTTTTCCTCCACTTAGTTGTGTATGTGGTGCTGGAGAACCTGAATCTTTGCACATGCGAGGCAAGTCCTCTACCACTGAGCCACCTCTCTAGCCCATTGACCTATTGAGTTCTTAAGGACTATACCTTGTATTTACTGCTCTGGTACTTCAGGACCTGTATCAGTCACATAGCAGTAGGTCAGAGTGTGGGAACAATCAGTCCTTTGTGGTAACAAACATCTTTTTTTTTTTGGTACTGAGTATTGAATCTGGGTACTTTATTACTGAGCAACATCCCCAGTTCTTTTTTTTTTTCATTTTTTTAAAATATTATTTTTAAAGAGAGAAGGACAGCAAGAGAGAGAGAGAATGAGAGAGAGAGAACCAATTTTTATTGAGGTTTTCGAATGGCTTCAATTGCTCTGACACTTAGTTGTGTATGTGGGTGGTAGGGTTTGAACCCGTGTACTTGCGCATACTGGGAAAGCACCGAGCAACAGCTCCAGGTCCATGCCCCATTGACTTTTACCTATACTTTCCTACTCTCTATCTTCCCAATGTGGTTCTATCCCAAATTTTTTTTTTTTAAAGAGAGAGGGACAGTGAAAGAGACAGAGAAAGAGAGAAACAACTTTATTGAGTTTTTCACATGGCCTCAGTTGCTCCAACACTCAGTTGTGTACGTGGTGCTGGGGTTTGAACCCGGGTCCTCGTGCTTGCCAGGCAAGCGCCAAAACCACCGAGCCACCGCTCCAGCCCCCATCCCAAATTTTTTTATATTCAGTAGTAACATAATTGTGACTACGTAAATATTGTAATAGAGGCAGCAGAGCATAGTGATTAAGTATAAGAATTCTGGGCATAGATTACGCTGCCGTGGGTTTGAATTCTGTCTCTACCCATAGCTGGGTGTGACAGCCTGAATAATGTCCCCTCAAAGACACCTATATACCGATCCCCAGGACCTATGAATATGTATTTAACAAGATAAAACAGACTTTTTTGGTGTGATTTAAGTTAAGGATTCTGAGATGGAAAGATTACCCTGGAGCACTGGGTGGGGCCATTGTAATTGCAAGGGGCCTTTTAGGAGGAAGGCAGAAGAATCAAAGTCAGAGACTTGAGGATGGAAACAGAAGTCTGAGGAAGAAAATGTGCTGCTTTGCTGGCCTAGAAAATGGAGGAAAGGGCCACAAACCAAAGAATGCTGGTGGCCTCTAGAGGATGGAAATGGCAAGGAGCTCGGTTCTCCCTAAAGCCTCCAGAGGGCACTCAGGCCTGCCAACACCTTGGTTATAGATCATTAAAACACTGTGGGGGCCAGGTGCAGGTGAGCAGCTCAGGAGGCTGAGGCAGGAAGATCCTGAGTTCAAAGCCAGCCTCAGCAACTAAACAAGGCCTTAAGCAACTTCTTTAGTGAGACCCTGTCTCAAATAAAAAGGGGTAAGGATGTGGCTCAGTGATTAAACACCCCTGGGTTCAATCCCCAGTACCAAAAACAAAACAAAACAAAACAAAACCACAACAAAACAAACAAAAATAAATTGTTGTGAGGGCCAAAGATATCACTCCATGGTAGAGGGATATCCTAGCACATATGAGATGTTTGAGGCCCTGTGGACTACTACTACTACTACTACTACTACTTCTTCTTATTCCTCCTCCTCCTCCTCCTCCTCCTCCTCCACTACTACTTCTTCTTCTTCTTCTTCTTCTTCTTCTTCTTCTTCTTCTTCTTCTTCTTCTTCAGTGAGAGAGGGACAATAAAAGATAAAGAATCAATTTTTAATTTAGTTTTTCATGTGATTTTCATTGCTCCAACACCTCATTGTATGTGTGGTGCTGGGGTTCTAACCCACATCCTTGTGCATGACGGGCAAGTGCCATAACTACTGAGTCACTGCTCCAGCCCTTACTGTAGACTTCTGACCTTTATTGTTTTAAGCAATTAAATTTATGGTAATTAATTATAGCAGCAGCAGGAGGAAATTAATGCATGGTGAGATATTGGAGGGGGTAGTAGGGATTGAACTCAGTGGTGCTTTACAACTGAGTTACATCCCCAGCCCACTTTATTTATTTATTTATTTATTCATTTATTTATATTTTGAGACAAGATCTGTCTAAGTTGCCCAGAGTCTCGCTGAGTTGCTGAGGCTGGTCTTGAACTTGTGATCCTCCTGCCTCAGTCTTCTGGGTCACTGGGATTACAGGCATGTGCCACCATGCCAGGCTGGTGAGATCTTGGATGAGCTTCATATCTTTTCTTAATCTTTTTGCCAAAGATTTCTTACCTGCAAAATGAGTTGCTGTGAGGGTTAAATGTGTTAATATATGTAAACCATTTTAGAATAGTGCCAAGCATACAGAAAGCACTACATGTGTATTTACTATTATTCTTTGTAGCAAAGCATAATTATGTACCTTTTCTTTTCCTGAGTTCGTAAGTTCTTCTTTTCTTCTTCTTCTTTTAAGAGAGAGGTACAGAGAGAGAGAGAGAGAGAGAGAGAGAATCAATTTTATTGAGTTTTTCACATGGCTTTCGTTGCTCTGACACTTTGTTGTGTACGTGGTACTGGAATTCAAACTTGAATTCTTGCGCGTGGCAGGCAAGCACCATAACCGCTGAGCCACTGCTCCAGCCCTCCATAAGTTCTTCTTAATCTTCTATGCATTTATCATTAATTCGTCTCCAGCTACAAAATTACCTGTCAACGTGTCCTTACATATGTATAGGTGACATAAGGTATCAGTTCCATTTTTTTCTGAAAGACTTCAGTCTGAGTCTCAAGTTCTCTTCTCCATTGCAAACAGGTTGCTCTCTAGGCCTGCTGCACAGCTCCTTTCATTGTCACCTGAGAATTCCCTTCATTCTTCTCTTTTCTTGGTCTTCTTCCTTCTTTGGTTATAGGCCTTTCTCTTTCTTGATTTACTTTTTAACGTTGATGTCTGTGTTAGGCTTTTGTGAGATGGTCAGCCAGGTGTAGTCACAAGAGAAGAACCAGGAAAAACACACGAAAACAAAGTTGATCGTGTTCACAGGTCCTAGATAAGGGGTGGTCACTGAATGCCACACAGGGTCATGGGGTGGCACCAGGTTTTATTTAGATGGCAAGAGATGGGAGCAAGGGGAAAGTCTCAGCTAAAGTCTCAATTGGAGGAGCTGGAGCAGTGGCTCAGCAGTAACCGAGCTTGCCTGGCATGCGTGTGGATGCGGGGGTCGAACCCTAGCACCACATATACAACAAAGTGTCAGAGCAATGAAAGGCATGTGAAAAACCCAATAAGGTCTTAATTGGAAAATGCAGGGCAAGGTAAATAGTTTAGAAATGGCAAATCTGTGTAATTTTGGCAGGCTTTGAGTTACAGGAATGATGTCTAATTGCCTGGTACCTGACCCTGGGATGATCCAGGGAAAGGAAGATGGCCTTCTGGGATGTAGGGACAGAGAGAGATAGCTCGGGTCTGAATTGGTTAGTTTGCCTTCAAAGTTGTGCTCTCAGCTGAGTGAGCCCTTTGCTGTCTCTAAGAACTGACTATCCTCTGGGGGCTGGAGAAGTGGCTTGGAGGTCGGTGCTTGACTGGCATGTGCAAGTAAGTGAGTTTGAACCCCAGCACCACACACACAATGAAATCTTGGAGCAATGCAGGCCACATGAAAAAGTAAATAAAAATTGATTCTCTCTTTCTCTCACTGTCCCTCTCTCTCTCTCTTTTTTAAAGAGAAGGAAAAAAAAGAGAGAGGGACAGTGAGAGAAAGAATCAAATTTTATTGAGTTTTTCACATGGCTTTTGTTGCTCTAACACTCAGTTGTGTATGTGGTTGCTGGGGTTTGAACCCGTGTACTTGTGCATGCTGGGCAAGCGCCGTAACCACCAAGCCACTGCTCCAGCCCTGTCCCTCTTTCTTAAAAAAAAATTGACTAACCTCAAGAGGGGCAGTTTCTCCCCACCCAGGTCTTTTAATATATCAAATGTCAAAATACACATAAAATAAAAATGTATGCTATATAATGTGTGCATCTTCCAGCAGTTCCTGATAGAGTCCTTGAGAGGTAAATTTCTGGAGACCTTGATTGTCTGACAATGTCTGTATTCCACCCTCACACTTCATTAATATTATGCCTAGGTATAAATTCGTAAGTTAGAAATTACTATCCCTTAGAATTTTGAAAGCATTCCTCTGCTGGCATCTGGCTTCCTGTGTTGGCTTTGGAAAATATGGTTTTATTCTGATTCCTGATTTGTTTTTATTTGTCTCTGGAAACTTACAGGATTATCTTATCTCTCTCTATTGCTTTGTAAATGTTTGGACTTGAACTAGAGTTTGTAATGAAGAGTTTGACTTCATTTTTTTACATTCAAGTGCAGGCAGCTTTCATTCCCCACTCTCCCTCTTCCCCTCTTGCCCCACATGTAGATAAACCAGTAAGAAAATCTCCTCCTTCAGGAAGTTCAAATCCTCAACAAGCCCCAGCCTGTCTATGAAAACCAGCTCCCCAGCCCACCCAGGTGATCATAATTAAAGCTGAAGACAGTCACCCCTTCTGCCTCTCTCAAGGCATTTTCTGACCTGTTTGGGAGCCTGAGGCATGGAAAACCTCTTTATGTGCGTAATATAGCTCTTCATGCTCCTTGGTACATATGTAACATCAACAGTATGACATCTGAATTCATTCTTCCTCTTCAGGAACACAGGGTGCCACCAGTTACTAGCCAAATGATGTGACTTGATTTATCTGTTTATGAGACAGGAAAACAAAATGTGTTGTTTTGAAGATTAAATGGGTTAATACATATTTGCTGCTTAAAGCAATACCTGGCACATAGTTGAAACTTAACAAGTGTTAGTTATTACTGGTTTGGACTTTTTTAAAATTCAAAACGTGGGCACCTGTGGAATTCATTTTATTAAAGGACTAGGTTATTTTAGTCATGAAACATGTTTTGATATCATTTAATTTATATCCTCTCCTCTTTCCTTCTAGAGCATTTGTTATACTGTCTTCTCTAACTTCCATGTAATTTTCTTTTTAATTTTGCACTATATAATATTTTGTTCACTTTATCTTCCAGTTTTCTGTGGTATTCATATCCATTCTTCTCTATTTACTTAATAACAAAAACCTGCATAATAACTCATTTCCAAGCCCTCTCTGCAGCTAGGTTTGTTCATATGACTAAGTTCTGGGTAGTGGGTGGAAATGAAAATGGTAAAAGGAACACTACCTCATATTCTCTTAAAGGGAAGAGAAATAGCCTTCTTCACTTCTTGTTGCTCCTTGCTATCTGGAATGTGGAAACCCTGTTTTCTTATTTCCTGGCTTTTTATGTGTAAGAGCAAAATAAAACTCTGAATTTATTTTCTTTCAGTTCATTTTTTTTTAATTGGCAGTGCTGGGGCTTGAACCCAGAGATGCTCTATAAACTGAAATATATCCCCACCCCTTTTAAACAATTTTTTTATTTTATCATGTATTTATTAAAGACTATCATTTATACTTTATAAAAATACTTCCTTGATATGTACAAAACTTTCCTGATGATGGTTTAAAAACTACTTCCACCCCTCTCATGTCTACAACAATATTTGAGCTACATTGGTTTAATTTTTTTTTTTTTTTTTTAGAGAAAGAGTGAGCATGTAAGTGCAAAATATAGAAGAATCAAGAGACTGGGGTGTGGGTGATGTGGGGGTAATCCTGATCTAAGAACAAATGCATATCATATTGTTACTTTTTCTGCATTTATGATTGTATAATAACTCAACTCCTTAATAAAAAATTTTTAAAAAAAGAGGGAAAGAGTGAGAGAGAGAGAGAAAATAATTTTTTATTTATTTTTCATCTGGCCTTCCTTTCTCCAACGTTTAGTTGAATATGTGGTGCTGAGGTTCAAACCTGGGTTCCTGGCAATGCCAGGCAAGGGCTTTAACTGCTGAGCCACTGCTCTAGCCCTAAATTGGTTTAATTTAAAATTATTTTTTCTTTTAAAACAGAGAGGGGAAGAGAGAGAGAAAGAGAGAATCGATTTTATTTATTTTTTCATCTGGCCTTTGTTTCTCTGACACTTAGTTGTGTATGTAGTGCTGGGGTTCAAGCCCGGGTCGTTGCGCATGCTAGGCAAGCACTCCAACCACAGAGTCACCACTCAAAATTGGTTTAATTTTGAAGTATAATCAAATAAGACTGAAGACCAACCACTTCAGATCCAGGACAAGATAATAAAATACTTGTAACCCTTCTGGTTCCTTGGATTGATTGACATCAATAAGGGAACGAAGTTTTGATGTTTTGAAAGAAATGTGTTCATCTCTAATAGCGATTTCAAGGTCCTGTGGGGCCACTTGGTCAGGAGGAGGCCACAAAGCATCATCCTCTTTGGTAATTATATTGTCGTCTATTATTCTCTTCAATTCCTCCATCACACTTTTATGCACATAGGACTCTTTTCTGATGAAGCCATCATTTTTATAATTGCCGTTGTTGGCATGTCTTTATTTACCATCGGCTCAGAACTCAAACTCTAAGAACTCGTGGCGGAACTTGTCTTTGTGACACATGTAGTAATGCAGATAAAAGTCACTGCCCAGGACTTACAAAGCTGATCTAAGACACAACTTCAGGAGCAGACCACAACACTGCAGTCTGTGGCTGATAATGATGTTTAAGGCAGCACATCAATTTCTTTTTAAATTTTGAGACAAGGTCTCACTAAGTTTCTGAGGTTGGCAGGGAACTTAGGATTCTTCTACATCGGCTCCGGAGGAGCTGGGATTATATTGCAAGCACCACCATGTTTGGTTTAAAACTAAAATTTGAGGAGTTTTCATTTTTAACTTTTTTTTTAAGAGAGAGGGGAGAGAGAGAGAGAATCAAGTTTATTTAATTTTTCATGTGGCTTTTGTTGCTCCAACACTTCTTGGTGTACGTAGTGCTGGAGTTGAAACCTGCGAACCTGCGTCCTCGAACATGCCAGGCAAGCACTGTAACTGCTGAACCATCGCTCCAGCCCCAGGGGTTTTTATTTTTGATTTTGTTCTGTCTTTTGAATTTTAATAGCATTTTATTCTCATTTAATGATACCGTATCTTATCCTTAAGGGATATTAATTGAAGGGGCTTTTGTTTTCTATTTTTTTTCATTTTCCTTTGTATTTCACATTGTCTCTGTTTCCACTGAGCTTATTTTTCTGTATGTGCTATTTTGATCTTTGTCTTTTCTGTTAGATACTTTCTTCAATTGTCTGGTCATCGTTGTCAGTTCATAGTAAAGGATGAGGCACTAGGCACAAGCCTGTAATCCCCATGACTGGAGAGGATGAGGGAGGAAGTTTGCAAGTTCGAAGCCAGCCTTAGCAACCCTGTCTTAGCAAGACCTTTTTCTCAAAATAAAAAATAAAAAGTGCTGGAAATGTAGCTCAGTGGCAGAGTGCCCCTGGATTCAATCTCCAGTGCGAATAAAAATATAAATAAATAATAAAATAAATACAAAAAATGAGGCATTAGGGACTGGGGTATAGCTCAGTGATAAGAGTGCTTGTTTAGCATGTGTGAGATTTTTGTATTCCATCTCCAGCACACACACACACACACACACACAAGCAGCCTTATAAGAGTAATTGTGTATAATGGCGCTTGTTGATTAGTTGGTCTCTCCATAGGGAATAAGGTGGACTCAGATATTTCTTCAGGATCTCCCAATGCCAGTATGTCTAGGTCTTTTATTTTGGGTTAGTCAGTTTCCCTATAGAAAGATTCTGTAGAAATTCCCTAGAGTTGGTGATCCTGTGTTTCAGAAGTCCTCCTGTTTCTAGCATGAATAGATAGTAGAACTATTTAGAGAGGAGAGGGGGGAAAAAAAAACCAAAAACCAAACCAAAACAAAAAAACCCTTCCTGCAGAGCTCACTGCTGAGCCACATGTTCTTTACATTGCTCTTTGGGGCTGGTAAAAATGTTCAGGAGTTCCTTTTGGGTGGCTGCAGCTGCTTCATAACCTAGCTGGAATGTCCACTGATTTCTGTATCTTACCTCTCCAGCAGATCTGGTTTTTTTCCCCAGGAACTTCTCTAGGTTGTGAGAGGAGACAAAACAAAGTGAGATCTCCATTCTGTTTTAAAGTTTTGTCTGGTTAAATAAAATGGACCCTATAAGAAATGCTTGATTCTTTTATTTAAAAAATGATCTGTCTTACAATAGCCTCATCATTGCTGCTTTCCATAAGATGGCCTTCAGGTGTACAGTGAGAGGGGCATAGGTGATCTTATGACTCTGAAAAAACAGGCTCTTCAGAGCCACATGGTGCCTTGCACAATCAGAATCACTCCTCCAGCATTAAAAGACACTATCGATAGACAGAAAAGGCAACTCATGGGATAAAATATTTGCAAATCATATCTCTAATAAAGGATTTATATCCAGAATATATGAAGAATTCTTACAACTCAAAAAAAGAGAAAAAAACCTGATTTAAAAATGGGCAAAGGACTTGAATAGACATTTCTCCAAAACAGTCATACACAGGAAAAAAATGTTGAACATAACTAATATTAGGGAAATTAGACCAAACTCACTTAGATACCACTTCATATCATTAGGATGAGTAATGTCAAAAAAACAGAATATAGCTTTTGGTGCCAATAACACTTCTGCAAACATGGTGAGAGTTCCTATGACATGTTGGACGTTCTGTAAGAAGTGTGGCAAACACTAAGGCCACAAAGTGACACAGTACAAGAAAGACAAGAATTCTCTGTATGCACAGGGAAAGCAGCGTTACGACAGGAAACAGAGTGGCTATGGTGGGCAGGCTAAGCCAATTTTCCAGGAAAAGGCTATAACTACAAAGAAGATTGTGCTAATGCTTGAGTGTTGAGTCTAACTGCAGATCTAAGAGAATGCTAGCTATGAAGAGATATAAGCATTTTGAACTGGGAGGAGATAAGAAGAGAAAGTTGTTAAGTGATCCAGTTTTAAGCTTCATATGAAGATAATAAAATGTTGAGGTTATCTTAAAAAAAACCCAAAAAAACAAGTGTTGGCAAGAATGAGGAGAAATGAGAACCTTTCTGCACTATTCAAAGGAATATAAAAAAATTAAATATAAAAATGTAAATGCACTTACTGCCACTGAATTGGACCATGTACACAAGAAAGTGTGCAAGTAACAAAAGCCACATGAAAAACTAAATAAAATTGATGCTCTCTTTCTCTCTGTCTCACTGTCTCTCTCTCCTTTTTAAAAAAAATAGTTAAAATGGCAAATTTTATGTATCCAAGAAAGCAGAGGATTAAGGGATTTGAGTATCCAAGGATTTTAGTATCCATAGGGGAGTCCAAAATTAATCTCCAGTGGATACTGAGGAATGACCTTTAACCAAATAAAACTTTAAAATAGAGCAGGCAATCCTAAATAGATGTATACCTAATCATACAACCTCAAAATGAATGAAGCAGTGTGAATAGGAATTCTAGAATTGTGCATGTTAGAAATTATTCATGACCTTGTTAAATGCTTTTTATCAAACAGCTCTTAAACTAATCATTATACTTAATATAGTCATTTCCCCATTCTGTAACTCTGCTGCATTTTTCTTTTTAGCACTTAGTCACAATACTTATTGGTTACTTGTTTCTTAGCATTCTCCCCCACCAGAGAGTAAGCATCAGGGTGCATCTTCATTGTTTTATCCATTTTATATTCCCAGAGCCAAATCAGAGTCTGCAACATTTTAGCAGATGATCAATAATATTTGATGAGTGAATGGAGTTAATTTCATTATGTAATAAATTAAATATGTATTTAATATATTTAGTTATTATGTTTAATCTGAATTTAATTCTCCTCTTCATTATCATTTATCCACTCATTCACCAAAACTTTACGTCACGTTCTTTAGTGAGCATAAAGGTGGGGGAAGGCAAAGATATATAATACAGGAGTTCCATGAAGATTTGAAGAATAAAATTCAAAGTTCTTCAAGCGAAATCCAAGGGGGAAAATAAGTTGGACTAAAAAAACCCACACAAAACACTAAACAACTTAGGCTTGTTTCTAAAAATGTGGAAGCGTCCCTCTGCTTCCTCCCAACCTCTCAAGGAGCCTAGCTCCTAAATTTCCCCCGACGAATCAGCGCCAAGTCCGAGCCACCCATGTTCAAAGCTCCTCCCTCGGTAATTGACAGTAGAAAAAATCCCATTGAGGCCCACCTCCACCCTCCTGTTTGCTAATCTTATTGGCTAAGTCCGGCGGGAATGGCTGTCGGCTCAGCCAATAGAAAAAGCGGAAACAAAAGCTTGTGTAAACAAACCCCAGGGAGCTGAGCCCTTGGGCTCCTCCCCCACGTGGGGGCCGAAAGCATGCTTGGCCCAATGCCTATCCACGAATAACTCAGTGCCCTTTCAGTCAATCAGAGCTGGAGTCTCCGGCAAGGGGGCGTTCCACTCCACCCCAGCCCCACCGCGAGGGAAAGAACTAAGGAAGTAAACGGACAGACGTTAAGACCAATCACAGGCTTGAAATTCTAAGGGAGTGGGCGGGCACATCTTCACATTTAGACCAATAAAAAACACATATGCCCTTCTAGGTGACTGAGCGGCATCTTCCTTAGTCCAATAGACGAATGGGGCGGTGCCCAGCAACCAATGGCTTGGGTTCGGGGGCGGGGTGAGAAGCCAGTGTGCAGTAAGAGGTAACCAGGAGAGTGTAAGTGGCGCTTCTCCCCGTGCTGGGGCTCACGTTTTGGTATCCTGATTACTGCGACCTTTGCGGCGACGGCTTAAGCTCTCGGAGGAGCGGCGGAATACGGTCTGGAGGACGGGCTTCTGGTCAGCCCAGGTGGGCTCGGGTGACCGAGGTGCGAGGGAAAGGACCCTCGGATCTAGGGGCGCCCTGCGCCCCCTTTTACGCCGCCGTGGGAGCTGTAAGGGGAGGCGCGCGCCTTCCCGAACACCTGTGGGGAGGGAAAATCCGCTGGGTCCCACGTCGCGGCTATCCGTGAGAAGGGGCGTCCGCTTGGGTCACCCCCCGTCCCTTGGGAGCAATAGAGGGTTTTTAGTACCTTTTTTCTCCGTGCAGGTGGTCTGTTTCCTCCCACCTAAGTTTGAGTCCCCCTCAGCCCTCTTCTAACACTCGGACCGGATTCTCGGACTTGCGAGTCCTCTCTATTATCCCAGTGCACCACGGCTAGTAGCGCAAATTGATCAGTGCTGCATCTCCCCACCACCCGCCTTCTCCCCGGGGCGGGAGCGGGGAGGAGTTGCGCGTTTTACCCCTCCCCCACCGGCTGGACCCCGCGCATTTTCTGCGTTTATGTTCTCTCCACCTTTAGCCCAGCCCTCATTCTTCATACCTAATTTGTCTTAGAGATTCTGGCTTACTTTTATGCTTTGTCTTCTGAGAGTGAGTCCGTCACCCCCCTCCACACCCTAAATTTCATCCTCATTTTTCTTGGAAACTAACATTTTCCACTTGCCTCTTCCAGGCAGCTGGAAGGTGAACGAGGCGGAAGAATTGGAGAGAAGAGGAATACACAGAACAGGGAACTTGGCAAGGTTGGGAACTTTAGTCGCTTTGTTAATGGTAAATTATTTTTGCCTCCATTGAGATGGTATTTGATTGTTATACCCTTCCAAGATCTTTGTCCCAATACAGTTCTTTTGGTGATAATTGCTGAAAATGCAGGTGAAAGGGGCCTACTGGCAGCAAGTGATTTAAAAAAAAAATTTTTAAGTAGTTGGAATTGGATTATACTCTAAAGAGCTTAACTTAAGCGTCAGCATTTCAAGTTAAGGGCCTGGCCTTCCTTTCCTAAAATAAAGGACACACTTTATCTGTACAGCACGACGTGATTTGATCACACCCAACCTATGACTGGATAATAACAGCACTGAATCTTTTAAAACAACATTCTGTAGTCTCTTTTCATAGAGAACTTGTATTCACCTTCCTAGTGTAGCTGCTTGGTTTCCAGTAATGTTGGTTCTAGCCATATGTTTCTAGATTGTAGTTAACACTATGTTGTACTATTTATTTTAGCAGTGCTGATGTTTCAAACCAAGTGAGCATGCTAGGCAAGTGCTCTACCACTGAGCTACATTCCCAGCCCTCTAAATAAAATCATGCCAAGAATTTTACAGGGGAAAAACTAAGTCATCACCCTTACGTTTTTATTTAAATTTTAGAGTTTTTAAAATATTAATTTAGATGTTGGATAGTAAGGATTTTATTTTAGAAGTTGGAGGAAATGGAGCTATTGGGGTAAGACTGATAGGCCTCTTATACTATGTATGAGAGAGAGAGAGGGAGAGACAGAATATACATGTGTATAAAACCTTGTTCATTCCAATAGTTCTTAGTTTCATGACTACATAAACTGGAATTGTTTCTCCCAGATCTTAGTGGAGAAGAGTATGCTGTGAATTTAACATTGTGTTCATTGTGTTTGGCCTGGATTTTATGAAAAAATTTTGTTTTCCGTATCCTCCTTGTAATATATATTTCAATATGTTTGCCTGTATTTGACTTATGGTAAGATTTTGTCTTGTGTATGGAGAGATAAGTTGATTAGAATGAATTAAAAGGAACCTTTACTCTGAGGTGACAAATTGTCTCGTGAGCCATATGTTTGAGCCTTATTAATAAATCACACAAAAAAAGTGTAAGGTCTTTTTTTTTTTTTTAAAGTGTAAGGTCTTAAAACTAACAAATGCCTAGGTATCTAGAATAATTAGAATTTATGTCGGAGTTATAGTAGTCATCAAAGAAAAGCCCTGGACAAGTTGCATATTTCATTTTTTTTTTTTTTCAAGAGAGAGGGACAGTGAGAGACAGAGAAAGAGAGAAACAACTTTATTTAGTTTTTCACATGGCCTTAGTTGCTCCAACACTTAGTTGTGTACATGGTGCTGGGGTTTGAACCCGGGTCCTCATGCTTGCAAGCGCCGAAACCACTTAGCCACAGCTCCAGTCCCGCATGTTTCATTGTTGATCACTATTGTGAATTGGTATAAGACTACAAATTGAAAAACAACATTATTTTTGTATAGTCTTTTCAGGTATGTTTGTGTTTAATAATTACTCTTTTGCAAATTTAGAGAACTGTATCTATGATTTATTCTTGAAGACCTTGACCTTGAGGTGCTCACAGTTCAGTAGAGGAGAAACCTATGAACCAAGAATTAAATCCAGAGACAGGTTCTGCAGTTCAGGGTGTGTACAAGGTGCAGAGAAGCACTGGGGCTCTATTCTCTGGCTTCATTCCCACTGCCATTTCCAGAACTTAACTGTTTTACATAGGTTATAATCTTTTATTTATTTTATTTTTTGGGGGGGGCAGGGATTGAACCCAGGGGCACTCAACCACTGAGCCACATCCCCAGTCCCATTTCATTATTTTATTTCGAGATAGGGTCTTGCTAAGTTGCTTGAACTTGGGATTCGCCTACTTTAGCATCCTGAGTTGCTGGGATTACAGGTGTGGGCCACCATGCCCAGACTTAAGTTATAATTTTTTTTTTTTTTGTTAGAGAGGGACAGAGAAAGAAAGAATCAGTTTTATCATATGGCTTTCGGTGCTCCAACACTTCATTGCATACAAGGCGCTGGGGTTCGAACTCATGTCCTTGAGTATGCCAGGCAAGCACCATAACCACTGCTCCAGCCCCAATCTTTTTTTTTTTTAAGAGAGAAGGCAAGAGTGAAATAGGATCGATTTTATTTATTTTTTCATCTGGCCTTTGTTTTTCCAACACTTAGTTGTGTGTGTGGTGTTGGGGGTAAAACCTAGGTCCTTGTGCATGCTAGGCAAGCCCTCCAACCACTGAGCCACCGCTCCATCCCCATAAGTTACAATTCTTTTTTTTAAAGAGAGGGACATGAGAGAGAGAAAGAATCAAAAATTTTTTTATTTAGTTTTTCATGTGGGTTACGTTGCTCCAACACTTCCTTGTGTACGTGGTACTGGTGTTTGAACTTGCGTACTTATGCATGCCAGGCAAGCAGCATAACCACTGAGCCACCGCGCCAGCCCCCCATAAGTTATTATTTTAAACCCTAAAAACAACCCATCCTGGTAGATTCTCATCTCTTTATTTTACAAAAGGGGCTTTACAAAATGAGGTTCCAAAGTGTTGATTGATTTACCTGAGGCCTTTCTTACTAGCTGGTGCCAGAGTTGATTCAAAACCTGTCTCAATTGGCCCTAGAGCTTCTTGCACTGCACTGCCCCCTACTGTCTCTGTCTGTGTCCCTGTCCTCTGTCTATAAGAGAGCTGAATCTTTGGGTTTAGCAATATCAGCTTATTCCACTTTAGCTTGAGACATGTGCAAAAACCAATAGATTTTTTGCCACCATATATATATTTACATCTGGGAAAGACTTAAAAAAGTACCACGAAATTTCATTTCGTTATGAAATTTTATTTTATACGGAATTTATTCTTTTTTTAAAATTTTTATTAAGGAATTGAGTTATTCTATAATCATAAATGCTTATAAAGTAACCACATGATATGCATTTGCTCACATATGTTAGTTTTGGGATTACGCATAAATTTTAGCAAGTAAGTAAATTTGCAAATATGAGATTAACAAATAATGAGAATCATCCATACTTCTAAGCAATACTTAGAAACCATATCATGGTATCTTCCACAGATTCTCTGTAGAATGCTACTTTAGCTGTTTTTGATAATTTTTTCACTTGTTCATTCATCCATTCATTCATTTAACATACATGTATTAAGTGCTTACTATAAGCCAAGCTAGAGATCAAGGTCTTGCCCCATGGATCTTATATTCAAGTTAGAAAGAAAGTTAAGTCTGGGGCTCAGAGTGGTCCAGGTTGAAAAGATCAATTAAATTGACCAAAGTGACACCTGGTAGGCCCCTTCCCATGTCACCTGCTCAAGCATACTTTAAAACAATTCTGTTCTACTCTTATGCAT
The DNA here is from genome assembly GCA_004027875.1 of Aplodontia rufa. NCBI lineage: Eukaryota > Metazoa > Chordata > Mammalia > Rodentia > Aplodontiidae > Aplodontia > Aplodontia rufa. The sequence goes on along the minus strand of PVKS010014399.1, from coordinate 7,969 downwards.
AAACTTATCCCTTTGAGCCTCTCTCCGTTGACCTCTGTCAGTCTCTACTTGTCATTTGTTGATTTTGAGATCATTTCCCCATGTAACTGGTGGGATCTTGTACAATTATGCTGACATAGTCTGTTAATTCTGACTTTTCCATCTATCAAGTGGGTGACTTTAATCAAGCTCTCCGAATTTTGAGCCTGTTTCCTAATTTCCAATATGGCAAGATGTGTTAGACACTTGTTGGGTTTCAAAGAAGAGCCTCACATATATTACCTTTGGTGCTGAGTGGTGAATGTAAACTTGAATGGGAAATAATTTCAAGCATCCATGTTGTCCCTTGGCCCTAGTGCTTTCAAAACCTTTGTAGAACAATAATGCAGCAGTAGTAAAGATAGGATTTGAGCTAGCATGTTCCTTCTTTTATTTCATTCACCCAACATTTTGTATTTCCCCAAAGGAAATATCTGATTTGTTTTAAAGAGAGAGGGACAGTGAAAGAGAAAGAGAATCAATTTTATTTAGTTTTTCACATACATGCGAGGCAAGTGCTGCAACCGCCGAGCCACTGCTCCAGCCCCTTAATTAAGTTTTTCATGTGGGTTTCGTTGCTCCAACACTTAGTTGTGTATGTCGTACAGGGGCTTGAACCCGTGTACCCTTGCATGCCAGGCAAGCGCCGTAACCACTGGGCCACCGTCTCAGCCCCTAGAACTGATTCTTAAGGAATGAGCAGGAATGTTTTCTAGGTAAATGAAACCTTAAGACAGCAATCCAAGGAGAGACCAGTGGATGCAAAGGCACAGATAGAAAAAGATGAAGTTTGCTGAACACTCCTTGTAGATTGATTTGGTTTTTTTTTGTTGTTGTTTGTTTGTTTTTTCAGGGCTGAGGACCGAACTTGGGGCCTTGCGCATGCTAGGCAAACGGTCTGCCACTGAGCTAAGTCCCCAACCCCACTCCTTGTAGACTGAAAAAACTTAACCAGAGGACATGTCACAGCTGGTTAACCATGGTGCTGCTTGGTAACTGGTGCTAGTTTCAGAGGACAGCATAGCATTCTTAGATTGTTGGCCTGATGTCTATAACTGTTTAGTAATACAGGTGTTGGATTCTTGGAACTGTTATATTGTAGTGAAATCATTTACTTCTTTACAACATATGAATCTCTCGTATGTCATACATTATGCAAGGTACTGAAATATAATCAGATTTACTCTCAAGTAGCTCACAGGCAAGCAAAAGAGACAGATGGGTGAGCAACTGATTTGTCATGTGACAAGAGAGGTAATGGAGATATGAATAAAATGCTTTGTAAATCAGGAAAAAGAAGCAGTACTAAGGAGAGATCACCAGAATGAGGTGACATTTGAACTCTCTGAAGAACTTTACAAATTTAAGACAGAATAAGGAAATATATCCAACTTAATTTGAGTTAACATTTTATTTTTGTTTTCAATTTTATGTTACAGAAATAGTCTGTATTGTTATAAATTAGAAATCACTGATAGGCAAAAGGGGGGGCTATAAAGCACTTCATAGGTCCATCATCTTGAGTCAGTGGTTAACGTTAGAATGGGTATGTTTTATACTTTCCATGAGTATTCATGGTATACATAAATATATGTGTATTTTTAATAGCAGTGGGTTTATAGTGGGGGTTCTATTTAGTCATGTTATTTTTATGAGCTAAATCTCCTAAGGGTAAAATTATTATATATTACTGTACATAATAAGAACTAGAAACAGGGCACTTTTCAGCCTAGTGAACGTATAACCTTGTGGTGATTTCATCTCCTTCATCAAAGGCATATTTAGAAATGAACTTGATATGTGTAGGTGGTTATGCTTGGCATTATTCGTAATAGTATGATGGGGATGACTTCAGTACCTGTCAAAGGAACTGGTTAAATAAGCTGCAACTTCCAAACCATGGAATATTGTGTAGTTATAAAGAAGAATGAAAAGAATTATGTACTGATGTAGAAGAGCTCTAGCACACATTGAGTTTTTAGTACTCTGCTTTTTTTTTTTTTTTAAACAACTTTATTTAGTTTTTCACATGGCCTTAGTTGCTCCAACATTCAGTTGTGTACGTGGTGCTGGGGTTTGAACCCGGGTAATCATGTTTGCCAGGCAAGCGCCTAAACCACTGAGCCACCTCTCCAGTCCTAGTATGCTGCTTTTTGTGTTGAAAGAACATTAACAATGTATGTGCATATTTGCAAAAAAAATTCTTAAGATGTGTAAGAAAACAAAGTGTTTATCTGTGGAGGGAGAATAGGAGTAGAAATGGGATTTTCCCATTACTTTTTCTTTTTTTTTTTTTTTAGAGAGAGAGAGGGACAGTGAGAGAGAACAATTTTATGTAGTTTTTCATGTAGCCCTCATTGCTCTGAGACTTGTGTACGAGGTGCTGGGGTTTGAACCCAGGTCTTCACACATGCCAGGCAAGCGCCATAACTGCTGAGCCACTGCTCCATCCCCTCAACACCTTAATTTTGGATGGGACACAGTCAACCCATAGCAATAGGCCCCTGCCATTACCTTTATATATAGGCATATACTGTTTTAATTTTTTGGAATTATGTGTTTGTATTACCTTTTTAAAAATGAATGAGTCAATGAATGAAATGAAGTTATTAGAAAGAGATGAGAAGAAAGGATCTAGGGGTTGCTGGTCTTTTTGGTACCAGAGGATACATAATAGTAACAGCAAAGATGGGAAGGTTTGCCCTAGGGAAAGGGGAGGCAGACTTTTTTTCTTCTTGCCCTTAATTTTGTAGGCTTTTTTCTTTTTCTTTTTTTTTAGTTGTAGATGAACAGGATACTTTTATTTATTTTATGCGGTGCTGAGGTTCTTGCCTAGTGCCTCGCATGTAATAGGCAAGCTCTCTGCTGCTGAGCTACAACCCAAGCCCAATTTTGCATACTTTTAAAATATTTTGTGAGCAATAAAACAAAAAGCGTTTCCAGACTACATTCCACATTACCTCAATGTGGCTGTCTTTTTCATATTCAATTGTGCTATTTTTATATGCATACTTAAACTTTTCTTCTGCAATCACACTTTTAATTGATTTAAATGTACCTGATTGTGTTTTCTCTGTGGTGCTGCCGGAAGACCTTTATAGAAAATAAAGCCAGGGTAGCTTTGTGTAGTACACATTTCAGAAGTGGGCTGATTTACCTCAAGAGGAGGGAATTTAAGGCCTAGAGCTTACATGGGACACATACATGGAAAAAGAAGAGTTAAAAAAAAAAAAGCTCTGTCTATATACACACACACACACACACACATATATATGCATAACATTTCTCCTTGATAAAAGAAACAATACGGTCTTTGAATAATTTAGAAGACAAAATATAAAGAAAAATGGTCTTTAATTTTGCCACCCAAATCATTCTTTTTTATGTGTATTCTAGACCTTTTTCATGCATATAAACATGTTTAAAAAATAGAATCATAATGTATAGTCTTTTTTCTCACTGGTCATTGTTTTATGGTAGCATCTGCATCCTGGTGTCATCATGTGTGTGTGTGTGGTGTGTCCATATGTGTGTGTTTTACTGGGAATTGAACCTAGGGGCTCTCCACCACTGAGCTACATCCCCAGCCCTGTTTGTTTGGTTTTGAGACAGTGCCTCACTAAGGTGCTAGGCTGGCCTCAGACTTGCAACCATCCTGCCTCAGCCTCATGAGTAGCTGGGATTACAGGTGTGTACCATCATACCAGGCCTGTCGTCATCATTTTAGTAGCTGGATTAGATATTTTGTTAATCATTGCCCCCTGCCTATAACATGGGGATCATTGTACTTTTCTTTTTCTTAGAGAAAGAATTAACTTTATTTTTTTTCATCTGGCCATGGTTTCTCAGACACTTAGTTGTATATGTGGTACTGGCATTCAAACCCATGTCCTTGCACATGGGAGGCAAACCGTGGAGCCACCGCTCCAGTCCCTGTATGTGCGCTTTGAAACAGCTGCCTGCGTTTTGAAACTAGGTGCAATGTGAGCTATAAACTTGTCTTGCCCACTCTTTAAAATGCAGTTACCTTAGGGAATTGAAATTTTTATGTAGTAATTTTTTTTTTTTTTAGTTAGCACTTTTTTTTTTTTGACAGAGAGAATCAATTTTTATTGAGTTTTTCACATGGCTTTCGTTGCTCTGACACTTAGTTGTGTACGTGGGTGCTGGGGTTTGAACCCGTGTACTTGCGCATGCCAGGCAAGCGCTGTAACCACCTAGCCACCGCTTTTTTTTTTTTTTTAAGAGAGAGGGACAGTGAGAGAAAGAATCAATTTTATTTTATTTAGTCTTTCATGCAGCTTCCGTTGCTCCGAGACTTTGTTGTATACGTGGTACTGGGGTTTGAACTTGGTACTCGCACATGCAGGGCAAGCCCTGTAACCGCCACCGCTCCAGCCCCTTTATGTAGTAATTTTAATGTAAACAGAAACAGAACAGAATGTAGTTTCTAGTGAGTCTACGTTTTTGTTTGCTGCCAATGCTCTTTGTTGTCTAGACTTTGGTACCAGTGCTGTGTTATTAACACCACCTGAGAGGGGTTATAGGATTTTGGTTTAAAATCGAACACGTGTAACTGTTTAGTTCCATCAGCTTGCGGACACACAAATGTGCCTACTAGGACTCTGCTTTATCCCCACTGAGCAAAAGTAATGCAGTAAAACTTTGCCTGGTTAGAAGTTCTTAAGAATAGAGTATTCTGGTTTAATGTTTTCTTAACTTGGAAGTAGCATAGAGGTTAAAACTTTTGAAACTTCAACTCCCTGTTGAATGCAGTTCTGAAATACAGCAAGTGATTCCACTATTCTTCCCTTGTAAGGTTAGTGTTTTCAGACAAAGTTCATGTTTCATTATAAAGTTCCTAATGTTGGAGGTTCACATGATGAAGATGCTTGTTTAGAACTTCAGATGTGAGAGCATGGGAAAAGTATCCTTTTCACACTAAATCTCTGATAGCAGTTTGCTTAACTCAAAAATAAGCATTTAATGAAAAGAGGCTGGAAGAAATAGAAGGTTATGTATTTTTTTAAAAGAGAGTGGGACAGTGAGAGAGAGAAAGAATCAATTTTATTTAGTTTTTCATGTGGCTTTCATTGTTCTCACACTTTGTGTTCTTGGTGCTAGGGTTTGAACCCAGGCAAGCGGCAAAACTGCTGAGCCACACTAGCCCCAAGATTATGTATTTTAATTGGTGTCTTTATTTCATATTAAAACAGAATACACAGAATTCCTGTCCTTGAACCTACCGAAGGAAACATATTCTATCTGCTGCACTGCATCCGAGGTTCTCAAACTTTAGTGTGATCAAAATCAGCTGCAGGGCTTGTTATAACACGCATTATTGGGCCCCACCCCGGAGTTGCAGGTCTAGGGTGGGGCCTGAGAATTTGTTTTTAACAAGTTTTCTGATGATGCTGATGCTGTTGGTTCACAAACTAAATTTTGAAGAACCACTACTATTGGGGTTGGGGATTTAGCTCAGTGGCAGAGCACTCTCCTAGCACATGCAAGGCCCCGAGTTTGGTCCTCAGCCCTAAAAAAAAAAAAAAAAAAGAAAGAAAGAAACCACTACTATTTACTAAATGTAAATTATAAAAATTAGTTCTAGAAGAATGTTTTGTTTGATAAGGAAGTATAAGAAACACAGGTTATGGGGCAATTCATGACAGATTCAACCCTAGGTTAGAAAGACCAGGAGACTGTAGTCAAACAGAATTTAGCTATTAACCCTATGGGAATAGGAGCTATTATATGTCTCTTCTGTGTCCCCCATCACTTAGTATTTAGGCTTGATTAGAAAGGCCTGGTGTTTATTTTTTAAACTGATAAAGAACTTTGAGTGCTTGTTAAAACTGTCTTTAAAGATATTAACCGTGTTTATTTTTAATTTTTAGAGTTTTTTTTCTTCAGGGCTGAGGACAGAACACAGGGCCTTGCGTGTGCTAGGCAAGTTTTCTGCCACTGAGCTAAATCCCCAACCCTTGGGATTTTTTTTTTTTTTTTGAGAGAGAGGAACAGTGAGAGAGAGAAAAAGAATCAATTTTATTGAGTTTTTCATCTGGTTTTTGTTGCTCAGACATTTAGTTGTGTATGTGGTACTGGGGTTCCCCTGAGCCACAGCTCTATCTTGATTTTTTATTTTTGTGTGATTTATCATTGCATTGTTTGAAGTAATACTAATAATTCTTGCAATATTTTTTTTTCTTTCAAAGGAGAGAGGAACAGGGAGAATCAATTTGATTTAGTTTTTCATGTGGCTTTTGTTGCTCCACTGCATTGTGTATGTGGTGCTGGGGTTCGAACCCGTGTCCGGCGCATGTGAAGCAAGCACCAGTTGTAACTGCTGAGCCACTGTTCCAGCCCCTCTTGCAGTCTTTTTGAAGATAAAAAAAGAAGGCCAAAATCATAGGCCTGACATAGAAACTGTAAAGTAGAGGCAGTTCTTAAGAAACAGATGTGGGTATGCGTTCTCACAGAGACGTACGAATACGCGTGTATAGTGTTTTAGTCACCTTTTTGCTGCTGCGACTAAATGACCTAACACCAACACTTTCAGGAGGAAAATTTATTTTGAGGGCTCATAGTTTCGGAGGTTTTAGTCCACAGGCAGTCAGTTTTATTCCTCCGGGCTGGAGGTAAGGTTGTAGCCTGGTGGCAGGCATGGCTCCAGAAAGACAAGCAGCTCAAGGGGTCACATCAGGAAGCAGAGTAGAGAGACTCCATGCTAGATACAGAATGTGTACCCCACAGGCTTGCCCCCAGTGACCCACCTCCAGCCACATATCAGTTAATCCACATATCAGTTAATCCATATAAGGGGATTAACTCAATGATTGGGTTAAGCTTTTTGTTTTTTGAGAGAAGGACATGCAGAGAGAGAGAGAGAGAAAGAATCAATTTTGTTGAGTTTTTCACGTGGCTTTTGTTGCTCTGACACTTGCACTTTGTCATGTACATTGTGCTGGGGTTTGAACCTGCCTTCTTGCACGTGCCAGGCAAACACTGTAACCTCTGAGCCACTCCAGCCTGAGTTAAGGCTTTTATAACCCAATAATTTCACCTAGGCCTTCCCAAATTGTCACATGTGAGCTTTTGGGGGACACCTCACATTCAGATCGTAACATATAGATGTAATGCACACATTTTTAAAATTACTTGTTTTTTTTTTTTAATCCATAGCTGGAGACAGAGGTATCTGTGCTGAATTTAGGTATCATATGTTGTAGAAACTTAAGAGTTGAAGAGAGAAAAAACTTTGGAAGCCACACCTTTTCATAGAGGAGTTTTGCTTCAACAAGTTTTTCTTGCTTGTCAGCTCTCTAATTTCTGTTGTTCCACTGCTAATAGCCTCAGTTTCAAGTTGACTAGCTGGTCCAGCCTGGATTGTTCAGAGGGATAACTGTATCGCAAACAGTGGGTTGGGCAGATTGCTTACTTGGAAACATTCATGTTTTGCTCCACTTATACTCTTAGAGGAGAGTTTGGATGAGGAAGCATAGTCTCCCAGAGACTAGACTAGTGGTTATAAAGCTTGAATGCATATCAGAAACAACCAGAAGTTTTCTAAAAAAAAAAATAATGATGATAATAATCTAATTGATGTGTTCATGTGTTGGGAGGCTCCATCCTAACCATCTGAATCATAATCTCCTAGGATGGAGCCTGGGCACCTTCGTTTTAACAACTTTCTTTAGACAGTTTGACGTAGCCAGCTGGGTACCATGCCTCTGATCAGGCGTGAATTTTTACCAGCCTGTGTAATAAGAAATTAAGGACCACATAGTGTTTTTCATAAAATTAAATTTATTCAGTTTATTGAATCATCCTTTGCTTTGAATTAAGACTTCCCTATGTATTTTATTGTTAAAAGTCTTTTATAAAATGATGTTGATAATAATGTTTTTTTTTAAAGATTTCTTTTCACTGCAAGTCTTTTTTTTTTTTTTTTTTA
>PVKS010014398.1:0-48473 GCA_004027875.1 Aplodontia rufa | reverse complement strand
GACTTCACAGACATATATAGAGTTTTCCATCCTAAATCAGCAGAATACACCTTCTTCTCTGCAGCACATGGATCCTTTTCCAAAATAGATCATATACTGGTTCATAAAGATAATCTCAGCAAATACAAGAAAGTTGACATTATCCCATGTGTCCTTTCAGACCACAACGCTATAACCCTAGCAATCAGCAGCGATAATCTTTCCCTGAAGTCTTTAAGGGAGGATATTTTATTTTTCCCATCTTCTGGTAATTGCCCTGTCTTGTAGGCTCCTCACCACTCCAACTTCAGTCTCATCATCAGATGACATTCCTCCCTGTGTGGGAGTTCAATTTTCCTCTTTGGAAGGACACTGATTATTGGATTAAATCTCACTGTTGTCTGGTACTCCTCATCTTATTCAATTTTATTTACAAGGACAGTATTTCTAATTAAAGTCACAATCAAGTACACATGCACCAAATGATGGTACTTGAACAGGCTTTAGAAGAGATGCAATTTCACTTCCAACAAGGAGGAATGGTGGAAGCAGGAGGACAAGCTAGGAAGATATTTTAGTAATTGAGGTGGGAGATTACCTTCTTTAAAACTGGTTGCAAAAATTATTAGATTTCTGATACAGTCTCTACAGCTTCTTTGTGGAGGAATAGTGAATATTTTTTTTCCTTTCAGACATAAATTTCTGTGTTATTTTTCAAACACAACTAGGATTATAAGCAGGAATCTGGATGAGAAGCTAAGAAGCTGGAACATTAAGTTTCCACAAGGAATGATAATGCAGGAAACACTTGGGGAACCATTGCATATGATGACATTAAGGGATGCGAATGTGTAAAAATGTGTGAATATGTGTGTGAGTGTGATTGTGTGTGTGTGTGTGTGTATAAAGAAAGATAGGAAGAGATAAGAAAAACTAAAATTTAATTTGAACAGTGAAGTCAATGTTAATGTTTTTAAAGACCAACATTTTGGGCAAGAATCTTTTGGCTAACAACAGGCTATAGGCCAATATAAGAGATGAAAATCCAGGGTCAACAAGCATTTTGATGCACATTAGTCATCCCACGAACTCAGGAGACTGAGGCAGGAGGATCACAAGTTTGAGATCAACCTGTTGCAACTTAGTGAGACCATACACCAAAATAAAAAATAAAGGGACTGGGGATAGGGATCTATGGTAGAATACCCCCTATATACAAACCCTTATACCTGAGGGGGAACAAAAAAGAAAAAAAAAAAAGAGAAAGGCAAATCCAGTAGTACTATAAGTGTCTCTAAAATTTTTAAGACACTATTAGATAGTGTGCTAATGATATGTGTGATAATAATTAGATATATATTTAACTTTGTAGATAAAAACAATAATTATTTTAAAGTGCTTTTCAGGAAAATACTAATATAACTTTTTTATCTTTGAGCTTAAATATAAGCTGGTATTTAAAAGTATAATCTTATTGCTTCTCATCCTTTTGGCTAAGATCAACTGTAAAAGTATAATTATAATGAATTTTAATCCCTAAAGGCAAAATATTTAATGATTTTCCTAAAAATTAAGTTTAGCAATTGTTATTCATTTGTATTTTTTCTCATTATCCTGTTTAGAATGAATATTTTGCAAAAGAATTAGGTTTAATAAAAACCAACTGATAATCGTAGCTACTGGATATTCATTACCTACTTTTAGTAGTTAGGCTGCCTTTTAAAATGTATTTCACATTTTATATTCATAACTGACATTTCTTCTGAATAGACCAATTACTTTCACAACTGGAATGAATTTAGCAGAACTTATTACTAAGATGGATAACAACTGATTTGACACAAATTTCTGAGTAACTCATGGGCATTAAATAGTACAATAAAAGAATCAGCAATCAAAATGTAATGCCATTAACAATGATTTCAGAATTTTATGGGATCTTGAAACTGGAAACAATTTCATTATTCTTTCCAAGACAGTTTCAAAGTCCATAGGTGTTCAACATAAATCAATTGTTTGTGTCAGAAACATGATGTGAACCTTTTGGAAGCAAGGCAAACTGAAAAACAAAGATAATCTATGCAAGTACTTAGAGTTAAAATTAGTAACTTATAAGTAGAAAATGAAAGTATTGTGTTTAAAATGCCTTACTAAGATTAGAATGTAAGTTTATAACTCAAACTTTATTTTCCTAGTATTGTTCAACAGAAAGTGTTTTGGTATTATTTAACAATTGCTATAATTTTTGTTAATTAACCAATTAACCAGAATGTAACTTTGAGGTGATAGTACCTTTAATAGCCTCTTAGGGCTTTGGCTTTTAATTGTCAAACACGTGGATTTCCAATGTTTACACTTTCTTGCACTGCAAAGCTTCAGAATCTTAATCAAATTTTGTGAGAAACAGTAATTTTATTGCACTAAATATGTACTCTTAATTTAGAAATAACCATTAAATAAATTCACAGTTTTAATGAAAATATTTCTAAAACACATTCACATATTAGTCAACTTTTGTTTTCTAACTTTTTTAGAAAAAAATCATAATATAATGATGCATGATTTTTATCATGATGATACACAATTTGCTCTATCAACTTGTATTAGAAATACATATGGATATTTTTTATAAGTAAAAGATACATGAGTGGGGTTGGAGTGGTGGCTCAGCAGTTGGAGTACTTGCCTGGCATGTTCGAGGAGCAGGGTTCAAACCCCAGCACCACATACACATCCAAGTGTCAGAGAAACAAAGGCCAGATGAAAAAAATAAATAAAATTGATTTTATCTTTCTCTTTCTCCCTCTCTCTTTAATATACACACACAGGGGCTGGAGCAGTCGATCAATGGTTATAGCACTTGCCTGGCATGCACAAGGACATTGGTTCTATCCCCAGCATCACATACACAACGACGTTTCAGAGCAATGAAAGCCACATGAAAAACTAAATAAAATAGATTCTATTTTTCTCTCTTTTACTGTCCCTTTCTCTTAAAAAGATAATAAAATAAAAAATAAACACACACACACATATATATACACATAAATGTTTTCTTTGTATATTAAATAATAGTAAGTAAATTTGTTTCTGATATCAATGTCAGAGTCCTCTTCAAACATGATCTGATTATAACTCCTAACAATTGGAGGGAATATTCTCGAAAACACACTAATTTGAGCAAAGATATCTCCTTGCTTAAGTTCTTTGACACCTAAAAATCTTAGTGTTTTTGTTTTGCTTTGTTTAATTTGGTTGGTTGTTTGTTCTTAGGTTATATTTATGAAGATTTTTTGGGTGAAAGGTTATCAAACTCATGTGTTAGACCCACTAAGGGCAAGGAAACACAATCTATGCCAAGCATCGATATGTGGGGGGGGGGTAACTGGGGTGAGAGGGGTGGGAGGGAGGATAGTGAGGATCTAGGGAGACAATCAACAGTGTAGCATGCTCTTTACTCCCCTGAAAACCCAAATAACACTTAGGAAATCATTTAATTCTAGAAAATTCACAATCTAAGCATGTATATTGGTTATAGAGGCAAAATATGAAGAATCAAGAGACTGGGATATGGGTTATCTAGGGGTAATTCTGGTTTAAGAACAAATGCATATCATATTGTTACTTTATATACTTCTATGATTGTACAATAATTCAACTCCTTAATAAAAAATTTAGAAAAATAATATTTCCTATCCATTTAATTCAGTTATCCCCTCACCACATTTTTCTGCTCCACTGTGACAGGTCACGGTAACCAATAGCCAAAGGCAATTCTGTTCTTAAATTTGTAACATAAAGTATAAGTATGCATGAAATATATGCATGTATTGGTGCGTAAGTATGCATAAGCTAACACATGAATATGTTTTGTATGTTTTATGTAAGACTCTGTTGTATGTGGAATATATTTACATTTTGCAAAAAGTATTCTATTATATTTTGCATTTCTTATTAAGCAGTATGTGGAATTTTGATGAATTTTTTTTAAATAGAGAGGAACAGTGAGAGACAGAGACATAATCAATTTTATTTAGTTTTCCTGTGGCTTTTGTTGATCTGACACTTCATTGTATACGTGGTGCTGGGCTTTGAACCCACATATTTGCACTTGAGAGGCAAGCGCCATAACTGCTGAGTCATTGTTCCAGCCCTGATTATTATTTTATTTATTTTTTATTTGTTCAACTTAGTCTTACATATAGGAAGGGATTGTTGTTACATGTTCATACATAGATGGATATTGATAAAGTAAGTAAAGGCCAATCCTAGTCCACCATCTCCCACCTTTGATAAGTCCCTGCTCCCATGTCTTTTCTGCTTTACATCCATGTTATAGATAGAAAAAAAGCATATACAAGTGTATAAATTTTAGAATTATGTGTTCCTTATTGCCCACCTGTGTATAGTTGGGCTTGTCATGGGAGATGAAGGTTCCCAACTGCATTGAAAACCCCCCTAGTTCCTCCCATCAGCTGCATTGATAATCCCCATCCCTGCCACACCTCACTGCCCCCCTCCCTTTTCCCCTCAGCTTCATAGTTATGGTTCCCTCTGCTTATGTGAAAATTCACCTATGTTGCATTTACTTTTAAACTTAGCTAACTTTCAATCTGTCTTATTTTTTCTTCCATATAGGAGAGAAGAAAACATAGGACCCATAAGTCTCTGAGTTTGGGATATTTCACTCAGCGTCATTTTTTTCCATCTCCATCCATTTGGCTATAAATACCATGATATTGAGACAGTGTTAGGAGAGATAGTAAAATGGCTAGGTAGTTAGGACAAGGGGCCCCCTCTAAGAGCTAGCTGGTAGAGAGTGATTGACAGGGGCATGCTTAGGGCCTTCATATGTAAATAACCATGAGGCTCACCTGTGGGAGCAACACCTTTGTCCCTGAGGCAGGAAAACTAAGAAATGCGGGTGGTCACATGTGGGAACTAGGAAGTATTTGCCACCTTTTCTTTCACATATACTTTAACCAATAGTGTTCTTGACCAGTTTCAATGCCTGTTTTGCGAAGATTTTAACCAACGACTTTGGTACTAAGTTTCAATGCCTGCTTTGCATAGGGTACAACCAATAATGTAGATGCATTTCTTAATGCCTGCTTTGCATGAATGTTAATTATGTGCATACACCAAATCAATATAACCTCTGGCCTAGCCTTCAATAGATGGTGTCCTGCTTCTAGATGCCCTTCCACCTTGCGGAGTCTCTGTTTTTCTTCCTAAATAAATCTTACTCCTTTTACTCCTCCTTCTGTGGTTGTCCATGTATTTTATTCTTCAAATTCATGAGACAAGAACCCAGAAGATTGGTGCCAAATTCCCAGGATGAATTTCCACCACACCAAGAGCTGCAACACCCAGGTTTTAGTTGGAGAGTTACTAACACTTTCGGCTGCAGACACTTGCAGCCAGCCCAAATTCCCAGTTTTAGCTGGGAATGGCTACAAACACTAGAAGTGGGTTGTTTTGGCTGCTGGAATCTGTAGCGGCCCAGACTCCATTCACCAGTGAGAGTAGAGAATCAGGCCTCATCTCAAAAACCCTGCATCAATATCATTCTTCTTAATCACAGTTTTTGAATCCATTCATCCAGTGAGGAAAGCCTGGGTTGGTTCCATAGTTTAGCTATTGTAAATTGAGCTGAAATAAACACTGATGTAGCTGTGTCTCTGTAGTATGCCGATTCTAGCTATTTTGAGAAAACACCCAGAGTGGGATAGACAACTGGATCATAAGGTAGTTCCAAACCTAGTTTTTTGAGGAGTCTCCATACTGCTTTCCAGAGTGACTATACAAGCTTGTAGTCCCATCAGCATTGTGATATTGTTCCTTTATTCCCACAACCCCTCCAGCATCTGTTATTGTTCATATTCTTCATTTTTGCCACTGTGACAGGAGTGAGGTGGAATCTCAGTGAAGTTTTGATTTGCATTTCTCTGATTGCTACTGATGTAGAACATTTTCTCATATATTTATTGGTTTTTTGGACTTCCTCTATTGAGAAATTTCTATTTAGTTCCTTAGCCAATTTATTAATTGGATTATTTGTGGTTTTGGTGTTCAGTTTTTGAGTTGATTATATATTCTGGATGTTAACCCTCTGTCCGAGGTATAGCAGGAAAAGATTTTCTCCCATTCAGTAGGTTCTCTCTTGACACTCTGACTAATTCTTTAGCTGTGTAGAAGCTTTTCAGTTTAATGCCATCCAACTCATTTATTCTAGGTTTTAATTCTTGCACTATGGGAAACTTGTTAAGGAAGGAGGTGCCTACACCCATGTTGTGGAGTGTTGATTCTATTTTTTCTTCTAACAATTGTATAGGTGTTGGCTTACTTCCTATTTTTTTATCAATTTCTATTTGATTTTTGTGCAGGGTGAGAGATAAGTATTTAATTTCAGTTGTCTGCATATGGCTGTCCAGTTATTCAATAGGCTGTCTTTCCTCCACACTATATTTTTGCCCCTTTGTAAAAATCAAATGATTTAAAAATTTGTGGGTTTTTCTTGGGATCTTGTAGTCTGTTCCATTGATCTTCATGTCTGTTTTGATATCCATGCCACACTGGTTTTGTTACTGTCGCCCTATGTTATAATTTCAGTTCAGGTATTTTGACACCTCCTGCTTCCTCTATCTTGCTTAGCAATGTTTTGTCTATTCTTGGTCTCCTGTTATTCCAAATGAATTTCAGAATTGTTTTTTCTCTATCTGTGAAGAATATCATTGGTATCTTGATTCGGATTGCAATGAATCTATACAGGGCTTTTGGTAGAATGGCCATTTTAAATCAAATATTGATTCTGCCTAACCAAAAACATGGGATGCTTTTCCATGTATACTAAGTTCTTCTACAATTTCTTGTTTTAATGTTTGATACTTCTCATTGTAGAGATCTTTTATATCCTTTGTTAGATGGATACCCAACTATTTTATTCTTTTAGAGGTTATTGTTAATGGGATGGATTTCTTGATTTTTTCCTGCAGAATTGTTGCTGGAGTGTAGGAAAGATATTAATTTATGAGTGTTGATCATATAACCAGTCACTTTGGTAAATTGATTTATAAGCTTTGAAAGTTATCTGACTGAGCTTTTGGAGTCTGCTAGATATAGCATCCTGTCATCAGGAAATAGAGATTCTTGACTTCCTCTTTTCCTATTCAAATTCCTTTGATTTCCTTCTCCTTTCTGATAGCATTGACTAGGGCATCAATGACTATTTTGAATGAAAGTGGTACGAGTGGACATCCTTATCTTCTTCCTGAATTCAGTGGGAATGCATTCAGTCTCTCTGCATTAAGTATAATGTTGGCTATGAGTTTTTCATAAATGGCTCTTACAAAATTGAAGTGCCTTCCTTTGATTCTTATCTTGTCCAGGCTTTTGAGCATAAATGGGTGTTGAATTATATCAAAGACCTTTTTTGCATTAACTTAGATGATCATATGATTTTTATCTTTAATTCTGTTTAAATGATAAATTACACTTTTTGATTTGTATATGTTGAACCAGTCTTGCATCCCTTGAATGAAGCCCACTTGATTATGATGTATTATCTTTTTGATGTGTTTTTTAATGCAGTTTGCTACATTTTTCTTTCTTTCTTTTAAGAGAAAGGGACAATGAGAGAGAGAAAGAACAAATTTTATTTAGTTTTTCATGTGGCTCTCATTGCTCTAAGACTTCATTGTGTATGTGGTACTGATTTATTTTGGAGAAGGATCCATGTATGGTTGAGAAGGTGAACTGAGCCAATTCAAAATAGAATATTCTTTAAAGTCTATTAAATGCAATTGATTTATATAGTTGCTTAGGTTAGAGATATCCTTGTTTATTTTTTGCCTCAATGATCTGTCTATTATTGGTAGTAATATATTAAAGTCCCCCAGTATTATTGTGTTGAAATTGACAAGAGGTTTAATGTCTTTGAGTACTTTTTCCATATATTTGAAAGGGTTGTAATTGGGGTCATAAATGTTAACTGTCATTATATCTTCTTTTGTATTGTTCCTTTTACTATGATGTAGTGATTTTCTTTATCCTTTCTGACTAATTTCTGGTCAAAATTAACTTTGTCACATATAAGGCTCACAGCACTGGTTTGCTTTCTTGGGCCATAAGCCTGGTAGGTATTTTGTCAACATTTTACTTTCAATCTGTGTCTATTTTTGGCTGTGAGGTATGTCTCCTCTAAGCAGCATAGTGTTGAATTGTGTTTTTTAATGTAGTCAGCTAATCTGTGTTTTTTGATTGTGGTGCTGAGTCCATTTATGTTTAGTGTTACAATAGATATGTGATTCTGGGTCCCTGGCAGTGTGACCATTGTTGTATGTTGTTCCATCTTGGATATCTTATAATGAGTTAAGATATTATTGATGTTCTTCTCTTTATGGACTCTGGGAATTGTTTGCTTGTTCCTCTGTATGAAGCATGTCTTCATATGGCTGTCCAGTTATTCAATAGGCTGTCTTTCCTCCACACTATATTTTTGCCCCTTTGTAAGAATCAAATGATTTAAAAATTTGTGGGTTTTTCTTGGGATCTTGTAGTCTGTTCCATTGATCTTCATGTCTGTTTTGATATCCATGCCACATATTGAAAAATATTGTTCCATGCTCTCCTGGCCTTTATTGTCTGAGGCAAAAAAAAATCCCACAACAATCCTTATTGGTCTGCATCTGCATGTAATTTGCTGTTTTTTCTCTTACTGCTTTTAGAATTCTTTTCTTGATTTCTCTCTTATTCATTTTATATAAGATGTGTATTAGTTAGTTTCTCATTTGTTAGGTCTGTTTGCTGTCCTATAGGCATCTTGAATTTGAATTTCTGGATCAATTCTGATATGGGGGAAATTTTCTTTGGTCATCTCATTGATAATATTCTTAGTGCCGCTTGTTTGTTGCTGTTTTCTGCACTTGCAATTACTCTCATATTATTTCTTCTCTTTTTGTCCCATACTTCTTGGAAGTTCTGATCTTGCTCAGTAAGTTCCTTTTCTTGTCTGTCCTTCTTGCCCTCAGCCTATCTTCATTAGCTGATATTATTTCTTCAAGAGCTGAGGTTCTATTTTCTACTGAGTTTACCCTGATATTAGTATCTTCCAATGAGCTTTTAATTTGGTTGACTGTGTTTTTCAATTCTAAGAACTGTGAAATGGATATTTTCAGAATGTCTAGCTCTTTATCAAAGTAGTCTCTCAGCTCCTGAATTTGCTCTTGTTTCCTTCCTTAAATCTTTGATTCATTTACTAATCAGATTGTTGATACTTTTTTCTAGGTTTTTACATATGACCCTAACCATGGACTCCTTGGTTGGAGAGCTTTGGGTTTGATGTAGAGGGTTATTTCCCTTTTACCTCATTTTCAGTTTCAGGGAGTGGAACTTGAGATCCATCACTGAATAATTCTCTTGGGGCTTTGTTTATGGGTGTCGAGTTTTTGTTCCTTTGCTTAATTGGACTGAGATACAGTTTGTATTGTACAGTTCAATGTCTGACTCCCCAACCTGTGAATTATTATGGACCTCTATGATTTCCAATACCTCAGAAGACAGCAGGTAAGAGTCAATATGTGAAGGCAATGCCTACAACAGATAGTATTAATCTGGTTATATTGTGCCAACTGTAGTGGTTACAGTGTTAATTACCACCTATAAGATCAAACAGATCAGCAGTTTTCTTCCATGAGACTCCTCAGGCTATGCTTGCTTTGAAAACAAACACCCTTTTTCAAGTTTGGCATTTACTTCAATTTTCCAAAACCTCTTGCAGGTGAAGAAAAAATGTCAAGAGAGCAAAGAGGATGTTTTAGGAAGGTAATTTGGTATTTGTGCATTTGGAGAAAGAGCAACAAGAGAGTGGAGGTGATGTAGGCTATATTGCTAAAATAAGGGGGAAAAAGAAAGGGAAAGAGATCGGGGTAATGACTTTGAAGGAGGATGAGAGAGAGAGCAGAATACAGTTTAGGTGTTGACAGAGGAAAGGGAAAAAGTAGTAGCAGAGGTTCACTACTGGGAGACTCTAAAGCACAAAGAGACCATGCACTAGCTTGCAATATCAAAGAAAGTCACAAGTCAAACCACTGCAATACATAGAGAGCACAGACAGAAAAAAAAAATAACAAGATACAAACACACAGGAAAACCATCTCCAAGGGAAAAAAAATGTTTTGAAGGTCATGAATAATTACTGCTGAGGTCAAAATATACAGCAGAGGTATATGTTAATAATATCTGATATCTGGATGGAGTCCCTTCCTGAGTGAGGTTGCTGTGGAGGGACAATATTTTGGCGTTCTCAGCTGGAACTCAGATTCCCAGGAGTCCTTCCAAAATTCTTCCCCTGTGGAGGTCCGGTGCAGACTTTCACCATCCCTGCTTCCTGTGAATACAGCCTTTTGGACAACCTGGGTTGATCCCCTGGGCACTTTTATAGACATGCCTGCCCAAACTCTTTACCTACTTCAACTGGGGTCCCAGGAGCTGCTGGCAGTCTTGTGGATCATAGAGCAGCTTCAAAGGTCTCTCACTAATCCTAGGGGAGTGGCTGGCCTGAATTTAACTCTCCTGGGACAGCTGTCATCCCAATCTTGAGGCCTCCACTTTCCCCCAAGAGTTTATGCCTGAGGCTGTCTTAATCCCAGAAAATGAAGAGGAGAGGTGGTGAAAAAGAGACAGGGCCCAGCCATAACCACACCTGGGGAGTTCTTAAATGCAAACACAAGGGGAATGGAAGCCAAGACCCTCTTGGAGTGCACAGGGCCTATGGGATTGCCTCTGTTCCTAGGTCTTAGGGCTTGAAAGCAGAATAAAGTGCTGATCTGTGAATGCCCCTTCTATTCATAGGTCATTGAGGCTGAAGGTAATCTCTGCCCAGCCTGAGAGGACCTGGCAGTATCTGCACTCCAGAATTGCAGATCCTGCAAGCCAACCCTGCCCAGCCCATTTAGGTCCAGTGGAACTACCTGTGATGCAGAATCCTGAATGCAAACTCCACCTGCAGTTCAGTATATATCAAGGGTATGGGAGGAGTCTCTATTTGAGAATCGCAGGGCCAGTAAGGATATCTGCCAGGCTCACATAACCCCCAGGGCAGACAGTGAGAATACTGGGTATCCTGGAGTGGTCAGCTGCCTGATGGTGCAGCCACTGGGGCAACCTCCAATCTGATGTCCCAGATCCTGGAGCAACTGTTTGGACCACCCACAGAGTCAAAATGGCGATTGTTCTGGCTCTCTGTGGCCAGATTGGTGGAAATCTAAGTTGCATGCACTAATGCAGTCGCTGGGTTCCACTGTGGCGCACAGCACAAGCTCTTCTGGTATCAGAAATCTCCATGCCCATTTGTCCTTTCTCTATTTGTGTGAGCTGCTCCCTCCACTCTGTGCTGATCCAGCATCTCATAGGCTGGGTTGAAGTCCTTAATTTTTTTTTTTTTTTTGAGAGAGAGAGAAAGAGAGAATCAATTTTATTTAGTTTTTCATGTGGCCGTTGTTCCTCTGACACTTCATTGTGTGTGGTGCTGGGGTTTGAACCCATGGACCTGCACATGAAAGGCAAGCTCCATAACTGCTGAGCCACCACTCCAGCCCCTACTTGATGTTTATTTGGATTTTCTTGTATGCTTAGTTTATCCAGGCCTCTGTGTCTCTAAATTTCCTTGCTTGATTACTAACGAGTTTAGGCAAAAATTTTGCAATTCACCCACCTCACAAAAAGCCAATTCTTCCACCATTGGCATCCTGCTTCATGGAAAGATTCTACATGCATCCTTCTGCTGGTCACCATCTTTCAACCTCACCTTGATGATCTTTTTGCAAATTGTTACTATAAATACAGAAAAATTAAAATAGTCACTAATTTTTATTGAACATTTGAACATAAGCTCTAAATTCAGTAAATACAGGTGAAAGTCTATATCAAAAATTTAATGAATAAAAATTATTTACAAATATATAAATTCCTATTTTTGTTCTCCTTTAGATAGTTAGATGTTTTCCTGAATTTGATTGAGATCGGTGTTTGCTACATTAAAATGAAAACAATGTGAGCTGCCTGGTAAGATATAACGAAGGGAGGCTGGAGTGGTGGCTCAGGAGTTACAGTGCTTGACTGTCATATGCAAGGACATGGTTTCAAACCCCAGCACCACGTGCACAAGGAAGTGTTGGAGCAATGAAAGCAACATAAAAAAATTAAATAAAGTTAATTCTCTCTATTTCACTCTCACTATCTCACTGTCCCCCTCTCTTTTTTAAAAAAAAAGTTATAATGAGGGAATCAGATAACTCAAAAATATTTTAGAGATAAAGAAACTGTCGTCATTCAGACAAATGAAATGTTTGCTGAAGTAACACAATCAGAATTAGAAGAAACACCATCTACACTTTATCTCTGTTGATATTTCCAAATTCAGTATTTTACCAATTATAGCATGTTGATTCTCTTTAGTTTTCATGGATGTTTTAAGAATGCCTCCTATTTTTTTCTCTACTGGACAATTATTTATATTAAACATGTATTAAATTTTATATTTTCAATTCATTGCTTAGTCATAATTGTGTTTTGTCATTTTAGATTCCTGGGTATTAGTCTCACTATTATTACATTTAACATTTTCTAGATAGCATATACATTTTTAAGTATTTATTCTTCATTTCAGCTTCATTGAACATATTCATTTTATGACTATGCTAGCAGTGAAAAAATATATAAGAAATGATGTAGTGGGGCAAGATAGATACATGCCAGAGTTAGTAAATTATTTTTAAATTTAAAGTTAACTCCTTCACATTTATTTTTTACTTAATAAAAACTTACCAACTTATGTAGCCCAGAGATCACCCATCTCCAGGCACAGGTCATATCTTGCCAACCACCTGCTTTTTTAAAGGTAGCGTTTAATTAGTACATAAACTCACTCAATTACATGCTGCCTCTGACTGGTTTCCTTTTACCTTGTCAGTGTTCATCAGCTGTGAAAGACACTGTTTGGCTCACAATGACAAAAATATTTATCTGATCCTTTAAAAAACAAAAAAGAAGCAAAAACTTGCTAACCCATGATACAGAAGCTGGTACTAGAATTTATAAATTCGAATAGTTCAAACTATAAACTGATATTATTTACTCATTCATAATGAAATAATTTCAAGAGATTCTTTTCTTGACTGCATATAATATACAGGAAACTGATAATGAGTGATTGAGGAAATCCACAAGACTTAACTATTCAAGGTGAGAACCACACATTTATTCCTAACTTCTGTCCATTTCACTCCACAAGATATCATTTTTCTTTATGTTAATACAAAATGATCTCAGAAAATGCTCTCCTGAAATTCTTTAAAACATTAAATAGATGTTTATTCCTTGTGCTACCTATTTTCTTTTAGTGGAATAAGGAACGACATATTCTTTTTCTTGAAGAAGATATGCAATTATAAACTTCAGCCATCCAGAGCATAGAGAAAGGGAAATTTTAGAACATGAAGGGAAGTAATTGTTGCCTTAAAATTCATGCAATAAAAGTAGTAATTTTACATATTTGAAAGAACATTATCACCATCAGAATAGGGAATTTCTTTTGCTTCTCAAAGAATATGTTGTATAAGCATTTATGCTATTAAGGAATAAAGGGTGTTTAAAATGAGTTAGTTTCTTTAACCTATCTATAGATAAAATAAATCATGTTTTCAATTATGATTGAATTTATTGTTAAACAATTCTAAGGATAAAAATAATAAATGGTATTAAAAGTAAAAATCATATTTCTAGTTGATATTCAAATTGTTTGGTAATATCCTGACACCTTTAAAAGAACATAAGAATATTCAAACCAAACAAACATTGAGTTAGTCTTAAAATAATTAGCTGACACCTGTTCCACTCATAGTTTCATATATACCAGCATTATAATGAGTCCAATATAAGGATAATAATTTTAGTTTCATATATACCAGCATTATAATGAGTCCAACATAAGGATAATAATTTCTTGTGAAATGACTTATTCTTTTCTTACGTGTATGTAAAATAGTCCTTAATCCATTTATATAGCACTACTTTTGTTTAGTATCTATAGCACGTGTGTGTCCAACAGATTCCCTTAGTTCAAATCTACCTTATGTTAATAAATATTACCAAACCCTCTTTCAAACCTACATTAAATCAGACATCATGCAGTCACATAATTACTGTGATATTTTAGGGGCATTTATTGCACTAATTACAAAAGCAAAATATGTTATGCTAATTCCCTAGTAGCATTATGATTTGTGAATGAAAGGCAGAAAGTCAACTTGGAGTTTAGTTTCTTAAATAATCAAATATTTTAAAGGATCATTTATTCCCATTCTGGGTATCAATCAATACCAAATTTATGGATCTTTACATAGATCTGTTCCACACTATCAGCTACATGAAAAATTATTAGGAACTTTTGCATAATTAAGGTGGCATCAAAAAACTGGTTATCACTGATAAAGTATCACACTTAATTCAAATTCACAAGGAAAAGAAGCAAGTACTATTTTTAAAGAAATTTTCTGTTATCACAAGGTTGAAGATCAGTTGTTTTTCTCAGATACTTTCCACAGCACTATTAAGCTATCTAACACATGCATGAAAATATGTTAGCCAGCTTTGCATGGTTGTGACCAAAACACAGAACAAAAAGTTTGAGGAGGAAAAAGTTTATTTTAGGTTCACAGTTTCAAAATTTCAGTCCATGGTTGGCCACTTCCATTGCTCTAGTTCTGAGTAAGAGAACACCATTGCAAAAAGGCATGACAGAGGAAAGCTGATCAACTAGTTGGCAGTCAAGAAGCAGAGAGTAAAGAAATCAGAGACAAAATAAAAGTAGGCTACAAGTGACCTACTTCCTCCAGCCACATCCCACCTGCCTGCAGATACAACCCAGTAGAATATCACTTCAAAATTTTCAATCCATCAAATGAACTATTCTATTGATTATGTTATAGGTTTTTATGATCTAATCATTTGACCTCAGATCCTTCCTGAATTGTCTACTTACATGATCTTTTCAGTAGACATCTAATGTCCTAATCATAAAAATATGAGAATAAGTTTATGCTCTAGGAGTCATGGTGAAATTCTTGATTCTGTTCTCTAGGTTTTCCATTGATGTCTGGAAACTACTCTGTTTCTGCTCGCCCTCCCTCCCTCTCCTTGTAACTCTCCCTCTTTGTTTTTCCATGTCTCTTGCTTTCCCTTCTCTTTCCTATAGAACTTTTGGTACTTTGTAGCATACATTTTGGGGAAAAAAATTGGCCTTACTATTTATTTATATTTTTTGGGCACAATATTTTTTCAACAAATCGTTTTTTGGATCAAAGATAGGTGTATACTTGCATCTTTTAAATTTCCTGCAGCTATGTTATAGTAGAGGTAGTTGAATAACCAACCCTAATCCATCAGGTGATTTCTGCATACAGACAGAAGATCCACACATATTCCTTTTCATTAAAAACCCTGCGACTTAATGGAGGTAGAGCAGCTTCTTTTGGAAGAGAAAGAATTATAGCATATAAAACAAGATATAATTATTTGGTACAGATAAGAAAATAAATTATACTGAATTTAGCTACATTATTTGTATATAATGAAAGTAGAATGGATTTTTCTGTATGTGTTTTCATATTTAATATTCATTAAAATACAAGAATAACTTTAATAACAGATATGTAGGAGAACATAATTTTATATATCTTATAGTTATGTGAAAAATCTTCGAATTTTAATAACAAGACTATAAAAGTTGTGAAATTTTAGTAATTCGACCAAATCCAGAAACTGTATCACGGTGGGAGCTGATGTTAAAATATAGGCAAAATTCATCCTTTTCTAATTTTATATTACAATCTCTTTTTCAGTACATTAAAAATAATGAATTTTTTTGTTTTTGTTGTGGAAAGGAAATAGTCAAATAATATTTATTATTTTGTTTTTACAATCATTGAAAGCGTAAGAACTTCATTCTCAGTGTAACTTTAATATGGAGTGGTTCAGTTCTCAATCATGAGAAAAACAATAGCTGTTTAATATTTTTCCACAGACTAGAAATTTTTTTTTAAATAGCACAATAGTAAGAAATTAATTTAATTTGAGAACTACTACTGTGATTTGCATGTATCTGGGATAAATTTTATCCAATAAAAAAATTTCCCATTTATATTCTTGACTTCACAATATTGTATTTTTTTTTAATGATGATATTACTCGCCACTTTCTACAATAGGGAAAAAAAGAGTCAGAGAAACTAATTTCAGTTGAACTAAAGATAGAAAATTGAAATTAGTTTAGTGATTGTATAGTGCAGTACAAAATTTATTCAAAAATTATAGTCTGAAATGGTGCTTCTCAGTTTGAACTACACATAGAATTCATATAGAAAGCTTTTTTAAAGAACATCCTGACTCAACTTAGATTTTCAGGCGCAAGGTGTGATTATGAGTCTGTTACTAACAGGTTTACAGATGGTACTGAGGCCTCCAGTCTGATACACACTTTGAAAAATCAGTTTTTAAGTTTCAAGTATTATTTGAGGATGTTGGGCAGGGGCTAAAGGGGAAACAGTGATAGAAAACCAAAATCATAAATGTTGACTATTTTCCTTTCACATGAAAAGCAAAATAAAATCATTAATTTAGTAACCCTAAAATAGAATTCAAAATTAGAAAAGACTGAATTATGCCTATATTTTAATATCCAATCTCCCCATTATATAGTTTCTGGATGTCATTTAGTTAATAAAATTTCTCTGACTGGCTTCTCCCTATTGTAACATGTGGCCACTGATAACTCTATTTAAAAACAGAATATTTAAAGTCAAGCAAATAACTCTTCGGAACATGTATTTAAGAAAACTTATCCCAGATATGTGATTTTACAAGGATATGATTTGATAAAAGTGTATTTTAACAAACTAATATCTGTCTCCAAAAACCATCAATGAGCTTTATTTATTCATGAATAATATAATATTATGTTAAGGAACTAAAAATAATGCTTTATTCCCTGTTTTTTTTATTAATGTTTATATCAGAAGACTTGTCAATCTGCTTAATGCCATACTTAAAAATTTAACATACTGGTGATACAGAAATAAAACAGCATCATAATCTTTTATACTATCAGAATAGAATAATAAATAGAAATATATCAAATAGCTTTAGGTGTCTAACTGCATTTATTTGCTTGCTGCTAGAATTAAAATATGTAAATGCTGGAGTTAGGAATAATGCACAAGTTTTGGCATACATCACTGACTTCTGTAGAATCCCTCTCTTAATTTTACTCTATTCCTTTCATGATCAATTTATTATTTAAAATACCATACTAACCTTTTCTTCTAAATGAGAAACAGGCATTATTAGTCTTAAATCATTTTATTAAGAAATCTATCTTTTGACATATTTTATCTCAGGAGATATAGGGTACCTGTGAACATGTTGTAGCAGGAAAATATTATGGAGAAATTCTCAATTTTTTTCAAGATAAAATCACATTACAAAAATGAGGTTGTCTTATATAAAACAGACTTAGTCTTTTTTTTTTACACACTCAAGATGATGTAGCCCTCTTGTAAATATTAGACAAGTTTCCTTTTTCTAGAAATTATGTCCTGTGAGACAATGGAATATATGGAGTAAGTGAACCATTTTTAGTCCCGTGGTCTTTTTTTTTATGTTCAATACCTTGTAATTAATGAAGAATAGTATTTTAGCAGTATTTTTGGTTTCTGAATGGCTTAATATCTTGTAAGTTCATCCATGTGGTAGAATATATCAGAATTCCCTAGTTTTTTAAAGCTAGATTATCCACTGCAACTATATACCACATTTATCTGTCCATGAAACCTGAGTTACTTCAACATTTTAGCTACTATGAGTGATGTTCCTATAAATACATGTAAAAAAAATTCTAAGTGAGTTTGTTTTCAATTTCTTTGGGTATATATGTGAAAATAAAATAATTGAATGACAGGGAATTTCATTTTCAGTGTTTTGAGAAACCACCATGCTGTTTTCAACAGTAGTTGTAGCATTTTACAACCCTACCAAGAGTGCCCAAGAATACTGATGTCTCCTTATCCTCACCAGCTACTAGATATTTGTTTGTTTATTTGATAGTAATAATCCTAATGTGTCCGAGGTGGTATATAATTTTGTGTTTTTTTATTTCCCTAATGATTAATTTTGATGAGCATCTTCTTAAAATTGTTTTTTGACATATAATATCGGTACATGTTCATGAAAATGGTTTTGACATTCTGCTGAAAATTACTTCATTAAATGTCTGTGGATTTACTTTTGAGATCTGTCCTCTATTCCATTAGTCTATGTGCCTATGTGTAAAACAATATCTTAATTAATGTATCTGTTTATTAAATTTTGAAAAAAAGAAGTATGAGTCCTCCAGTTTTTATTGGTAGTTTTTGTATTTCTAGGAATTTTCTGCTTCATCAATATTACCCAATTTGTGAATACTCCATTATTCATATCTTTCTTACAATCTTTTTTATTACTGTATATTCTATAGTAATGGCCCACTTTCATTTTCTGTTTTGGTAACTGATTCTTCTTTTTCTCTTATGATTTCATGGTCCACCTAATTAAAGCTTTGTTAGTATGTAGATGTTTTTGAAGAAAACTAACTTTTATTTTATTGATTTTCTCTAGTGTTTTTTAATTTTGTATTTCATTTGCCTTTTCTCTAATTTTTGTAGTTTCCTTCCTTTGCTATTCTAAGTGTATTTAATTTCTGAAAATGCATGAAATTTTCAGTTTTCTTCTGTACAATTTAACAACCAAGATGAGAAAACATAGTTTATGTGTTTTGTAACTGTTAAAATCTTTCGAGATTAATTATGGATTAATATATGTTCTATCCTTTAAACTTTCTCATGTGCACTTGAAAAAAATACATTATTGTGTAGAACGTATAATATAATTCTTTTAAATATATTTGATTTATTATTTTTTCTGCTTGTTCAATTCATTACATAGAATAGAATTAAACTATCCAACTACTATAATATAACTAACTTTGTAGTTACTCCTTCATATTTGTGAATTTTTTCTCACATATTTTAATAGCCGTATACTAGCTGTACAATATTCATAACTGTTGTATCTTAACATTGTGTTTCTTTCTTTTTAGTATATATGTTATTCACCATTGGTAATTTTTTTATTTAAAATGTATTTTGTCTGTTATTAGATAGCTGTATGTGATCTCTTTTGTTTGTTATTTGCATAAAATATCTTTTTCCTTCTGTCACTTTCAAGCTATTTGTGTCTTTGTATCTAGAATTAGGCTCACGTAGACAGTATGTAGTTGGAACATATTTTTCATTTTTTATCCATTATCCCAATCTATTTTCATTGGAACATTTATTTAATTTAGATATAGTTACTGGTAAAGAGGGATACATTTCTTTCATTTTAATGTGTTTTTATATTGCCTTATATTATATTCTTATTTCTTGCATTTCTACTATGTTTAGCTGATTTATTTTGAAATAAAGTGTTTTCATCCTTCTCATTTTTTAAAATTTTCTGTGTAGTCTTTACAGTTTTTGTCATTACCATGGAATTACATATAACATTAAAGTTATATGACTCTTAATTGAAAATATACCATCACAGTTTGAATAACATAAACCTTCAAAGTTATGTTCTCAACAACTTTAGTTATCATTGGCACAAAGCTTCACCTTCACATATTATGTCTAATAATGCAAGTGGTTTTTTTTTTTGTTTTGTTTTGTTTTTTTTTTTAGAAAGGGACTTGGAGAGAGAGGGAGTGAGAAAGAGAGAATCAGTTTTATTTAGTTTTTCATGTGGCTTTCGTTGCTCCAACACTTCATTGTATACATGGTGCTGGTGTTCAAACTTGCATCCTCTCACATGCCAGGCATGTGGCGTAATTGCTAAGCCACCACTCCAGCCCCAGTAATTGATTTTTAATGTACTAAGATTTTAAATTATGTAGAAGTGGTAGTAGACTCACTGAGGTTTTGTTATGATGGAATACCTTAATTTCTCCCTCACTTTTGATTTGTTATATTTCCAGATTTATGATTCCAGTTTGACTTTCTTAGTCCTTAACCAAATCAGTCCTCTGCTTTCATGTCAATAAAATATGATGAGAAATCTCCCAATAGTCAGATTGGTAAAACCTTGTATGTGATGTGTCACTTCTCCCTTGCCTCTTAAAAATTCTGTTGTTTGTCAAACTGTTTGTTAATAGCTTGATTATAATGTTTTGTAGGCAAGCCTCTGTGAATTGATTATATTTGCAGTTTATTAAGCTTCTAAAATGTTTATGTCCATGTCTTTCCTCAAAATTTGACATTTTTTTGGTTCCTATTCCTTCATACATCCTCTGTGTTCCTTGTTTCTCTCACTTCTTTTTCTGGGACTCCCATAGTTATGAGTTGATTTGCTTGACAGTGTTCCACAGAACCCTTAAGCTCCATTTCAATTTCTTTTTTCTTTTTTTTTTTTAAAGAGAGAAGGGCAGTGAGAGAGAGAGAGACAGAGAGAATCAATTTTTATTAAGTTTTTCACATGGCTTTCGTTGCTGTAACACTTAGTTGTGTATGTGGGTGCTGGGGTTTGAACTTGTGAGCTCACCCATGCCATGCAAGCACCATAATTGCCAAACCACTGCACCAGCCCCTCCATTCCAATTTCTTCAGTGACTGTTTTCTGTTCCTCAGACACTTAATTCCAACTGTATTATCTTGAAATTCATTGATTATTTTTTTCATCCTGCTCAGATATCCCTTTAAATTCTTCTAGTTCCTTTTTTTAAAATTTTGGTTATGCTATTCAGTGTCAGAATTCTTATTGGTTTCTTCTTAGATTTTCAGTCTCCTTATTGACATATTTTTTTCAAACATCCTTTTGATTTTCAACATTCGGTATTCTAGCATATTGAGAATCTTTAAGATGACTGTTTTGCAAATTTTTGACTAGTGGATCTGTGATGTGGTCTTTCTCACATAATTTATGATGTTTTATGTTCTGTTTCCTGTGAAGAGGACCTACTTTCCTGCTTTTTTGTTTACCTTGTGACTTTTTTGTTGGCACATGAACATTCGAACTGAACCTGGTTAATCTGAGGACTATATTTTTTTCTTCCATCAGGTTTGGTTTTTCTTGTTGCTTTGTTTCACTGGATTTCTCCAGACTCTCTGTGTGCTGAGGATTTACCACAGGTGTATGCAAACCTAGGATCTTTTAAGGTTTTTCTTTTCCTGATGTGTACAGTGATTTTTTCTAATTTCCCCTGCACATGCAATTATTCTGAATATCCTAATGTTTAGTTTCTGACTTCTAAAAGGGGAAAACTTAAGAATGATGGTAAATATGCTGGCCCTTTAAGTCACTTAAATAGAAGGGGAGGGGCATGCAGCCATTTGGGGGATATAACCACAATGACTTCCTTGCTTCAACCTGCACTTAAATATTCAGCAAGCATAATCAGAATATAGATCTGAAGGACAGGGTCCTTATTTCCTGCCATAGCACCCACAACTACTTAATAGATGCACCAGGAACAGCTGAACAGTTGTCTTCCTAGGGCACAAGGGCTGAATAACTGAGAACTGAAATTAACATAAATTGACTGCAATTTTCTGCAGAAGATTTCCCATTCTGGAAATAGCAAAGCACCAGTAGATTCCCAAGACCCAAATATTTACATCACACAGATTTTTTCAAGTGTAATTTTTGTTTAGGTGGTAAGTCAAATTTCTTATTTTTCCAGTCAACCATTTTCCTGAAATTCATTTATAGAACATTTTAATGTAAAACTGGAAAAAGTTCAGATATATCATCAAAAAAGTAATAGTTCAAAAATTGTAAAATATCTATTTAATTGAATACAAGTCAATAATGCAAAAATACCTTAAATCCTTAAACAATTATCTCAAAAATTTTTAAAATTATTTTCACATGATTTGTTTCATAACCTACTGTGGTTTGAATGTGTCCACCAATGTCCATGTACTGGGAATTTAATATGTAATGCAATAGTGGCGACAGATGGAACATTTAAGAGGTGAATAGATCATGAGGGTTTTGTCTTCATGAATGATTTATGTTTTTGGACATTCTTGCTAAAAAATGAGTCATTCCATTCTTTCTCTCTTTTTTATATTTTCTTTCTATTTTTTCTACCTCTTGTCCTTCTGCCCTCTCCATGTGCTTATATGTAACAACAACCCTTTCAGGATACCATCACCTTCTTCTTGGACTTCCCATCCTTAGAACTATTGTACAAATTTACATCTGTTCATTGTAAATTATTCAGTCTCAGGTATTGACTCATAGCAATGGAAAATGGACTGAGACATAATGCATTCATTTACTTATTTAAAAATTAGTGTAACTCTTCTAGATACTACTCCTATTTAATCAGATAATTTTACCACCAATTTGATAAACTGAATGTATATATAACACAATATTAACTAACTTGTAGTCCTAATTTTGTAATCTGCATATGTTCTTGCAAAAGGCCAGCAGGAATATAAAGAGTATAAAGTAAAACTATTTGAAGTTAATACTAAATAAATAATTAAAATTCAATAGTTTATATATATACATATATATATATTGTTAAATTATTCAAACAGAAAATAAATCCAATTAAAATACTATTTACTGAAGACTTTTTTTAATAAAGAAAGAAGGACAATGAGAGAGAGAATCAACTTTTTTTGAGTTTTTTACATGAATTTCGTTGCTCTGACTCTTAGCTGTATATGTGGGTGCTGGGGTTTGAACTCCTTTACTCACATACGCAAGGCAAGCGCTGTAACCACAGAGCTACAACTCCAGCCCCAACATTTTTGTTTTAAAAGAGAGAGAGAAAGAAAGACAGAATTAATCTTATTTGTTCTGATTTCTGTTTCTTTGACTTTTAATTTTGTATATGGTGCTGGGGTTTGAAATCAGGTCCTTGCACATGCCAAGAAAGCACTCCAACTGCTAAGGCACCACTCCAGACCCTGCTGAAGAAATTTTAAATTATCATTTGCAATTGCAAAAATATCTATCCTATATTTTGTTCACTATTGAATACAGTTTTGAAAATATTTCAATGAATTGAACAATATATTCTAGGCCATATGATTTATGTTTCCAGTTCTCTCAATTCTTCCACTATTCTGTCAACAATCTGTTTTGCAATAAGCATGGCTCAGACTTTGGTGCTATAAAGCAATTAATGTATTAGGATGTTTGTACTTTTAGGTAAAATGATGTGCTAAGGCACACTTTCTAGAATGAAGCTGGCTTTTGGAAACTTGCAAATCTCTATGGAAACTTTAACATTTATTAAAAAGATGGTATAATAAGGTCAATTAACCAGTGATAATAACTGTCACTAATCAATTTTAAATTAATTCAAAATAGTCATCTGGAGTATTTTAAATGTTATGAGTATTATATTGCTCATTTATTTCATCTCTTGAAATTTAGCATAAAAATTCATTTATTTTTCCTGAAAATATAAGTTTACATGAGAATAATAAAGTTTTAGTTTACCATTTCCATATTTTTTTCTGTTTCATTGTGGAAAATATGATATGAAAATATTAAAAATGAATATATCTCATATTTTTGTCCTATAAATTGTTCATGAAAATAAATATCATTTCAGGCAGCAGAAAATGTGCTGCTATATGTTAGTATCTGGGAAAAACAGATACTATAAAGCAAATTATAGAAGCATATATATTATGGGGGCTGGAGTTCAGTAGTTATGGCACTTGCCTAGCATGTGCAAGGATGCAGATTTAACTTCAGCATCACATATGCAGCAAAAGTGTCAGAGCAATGAAAGTCACTTGAAAAACTAAATAAAATTGATTGTTTCTTTCTAGCTCTCTCTCACTGTCATTCTCTACCTTAAAGAAAAAAAAAAGAAGAAACATATACATTTTGGATAACATCTGAGGAGAATGCTTAGTTTTACTGACTTTAACACTATAGTGGATTCTATCTCATTACTGCCAAAGGTAAGAAGTGAATTTTTAGTTTTCTACTAATATGGACTGCAGTTTTATGTTTTACTAGCTCAAACTAAACAATTTTCACTCTGCTGTGATAACATTTAAGACACACATGAATTAGCAGAAATGTAATGAAAATTACCAAAAAAAGAGGTTTTACCACAGCTAAAATTGCATTTATTCTGTGGATGCCATTTATTTGTTAAACACTGATTGATTGAGCACTATGCTGACATTAAGGAAACAATAGCTATGAAATAATATAGGAGAGTAGGCATACAAATGAATAGGTTTACTAAATAATAATGGTGCTGTTATAAATTTGTATGGTGTTTAGTTGTAGACAATGACAATGTCAGTCAAGGCTGCCTAAAATAAGATTAGTTTGTTTTATTATGATAATGTATGCAAGTGCATATGTGGCTTTGGAGCATTTACAACTCAAGACAGGCAAGTCAAAACCAGGATGTATTAGCACAGAATTTTATAAAAGTTTCAACATAATATTACAAAGCAGAGTTTTTTGGATTGTGACAACACAAACAACAAAATATCTGTCATTTTGCTTGCAGCTATAATTCTTCATTAATTTATGTCACAATAAAGAATAGAGTAAATCTTTGAAGATTAGATAATTATATGATTTTTAACTAGATTAGTAATAAAATATTAATGTATTTTCACATTAAAAATTTTAATAATTAGGAGAAATTGTTTGTATGTTACCTTTGATTTACTCCATTATTACATCCTCCCCAAACAATTTGATAGTTATCTAATATATAATACATAAAATGTCTCAACATACTTAAAATCTACTTCTACTTGTGATACTTTCTGCCATCCTTGGATATTTTATAAAATAGTGGTATTTTTAAATATACCAAAATTAATTCAATAGATACAACAGACAAAGTAAACTTCAAATAAAAATATGTCACAAAAGACAAGGAAGGATATCATACAATGGAAAAAGAATCAAGTCATTTTGAAGATACACAAATTTTAAATGTATGTACATGCTATATCAATGAATCCAAATAAATAAAACAAGCATTTATAGACTGACACCTCGAGGGAGATATAACAATAAAATGATAATTGGAGGATTCAACATTCAACTGCAATTAATGAATAAGAAGAAAGACAGAAAAAATCATGAAAACAGTGGACATGTAGAACACTGTATATCAAATGGTTCAGACGTACCAGAACAACTTATCCAATCACAGCAGAATATACCTGTTCAAGCACTCACAGAAGACTCTCCGGTATAAGTCAGTCTTAGGTTAAGTCTCAAAATAAGTCCTAAAATTTAAGAAAAGTAACATTATACTGAGTACCTTTTCCAACAACCAAAGAATGAAGCTAGAATTCAATAATATAACAAAAACTCAAAAATTAAAAAAATAGGTGAAAATTAAAGAACACATTCTTGAATCACTAACGTGTCAAAGAAGAAATAAAAACAAATAAATAAATAAATATCCAGAGACAAACGAAGGATGAAAATAGCATATTCCAAAGGATGCATTAAAAGTAATCTGAAAAGAGATATTTATCATAAGTGTCTACATTTTAAAAAGAGGAAAGATCTCAACTAGGCAATATAATTTTACACACTAAGGAACTAGAAAAAATAACATACTAGGTCTAAAGTTAAGAGAAGGAAGGAAACTATAAATATTAAAGAAAAATACATGAAATACAGAATAGAAAGAAATCAGAAAAAATTTAAGTGATTCAGAATTTTAAATAAAAATTCGGGGTGGGAGAGCTGGAGCGGTGGTTCAGCAGTTACTGTGCAAGCCTGGCATGCACAAGTACATGAGTTGAAATCCCAGAACCAAGTACATATCAACATCTCAGAGCAACTAAAGCCACAGAAAAACTAAATAAAAATTGATTCTTTCTTTCTTCCCCCACCATTCTCTCTCTCTTACTGTCCATCTCTCTTTAAAAAATGAAAAAGAAAAAACTTGGACAAACCTTAAGATAGACTATGAAAAAGGAACACTCAAATGAAGTTAGAAATGAAAAGAAAGACTATATCATTCGCACAAAATTAAAAGGATCGGAAGAGATTACAAAGAAAAATTATTTGCTAGCAAGATAAAAGATCGAGGATTCAGTCAATAAGGGGACTGAGTCAATAAGAAAACTTCCCAATGTAAGAGAATCTTTGCGGTTAAATTGTGCCAGATGTTTATGAAGAACTGACACCAATATGTATTAATCTTTTCCAAAGAGAAAAATAAGAGAAGACCTTCAAACTCATTTTATGTAACCAGCGTTATCTTGATAATGCAGATAGACAAATTCGAAGACACTATAAGAAAAGAAAATTGGGGCTGATAGAGCAGATCAGTGACAGAGCACATGCTTACAATAATCAAAAAAAGAAAAGAGAGGGAAGGAAAGAAAATTAGAGGTCAGTATCTCTGAGAAAGCTAGTTATAAAATCCTTAATCAAGTATTAGCAAACAAATATCAGCTTCATATAAGGTTTACACATCATAAACATGTGGAATTTATCTCTGGGAACTTTGTAAACACATGCAAGTCATGCGATATTCCACACTAAGAACATAAGTGATACAAATCAAATGATCATTTGAATAGATGAAGAAAAAGCATTTTACAAAATTCAGCATAATTTCATGATAAACTCTGAACTAGCAACAAAAGGAAATTAGCACAACACAATAAAGACCATATATTTGAGAATCCCAAGGCTCCTACCATTCTCGGTGGTGAAAATTTTATAGCTTTCTCTGACAGATTAGGAACAAAACATTTATTCCCACTCTTGCCACTTCTATTCATCAGAGTATTATAAGCTTCAGTGGAAAAAATTAGCCAAGAAAATTACATAAAGGCATCAAGTAGGAAATAAATAATAAAATTATCTTTATTTGCAGATGACATAATAATGTATGTAGAACACAAAAGATTTCCAAAGAAACCTGTTAAAACTATTAAATTCAATAAAATTTCAGAATATAAAATTAAAACACAAAAGTATTGGTGTTTCTGTGCATTAACAAAAAACTTCCCACAATGGAAATTTAAAAAAAAAATAATCCCATCTAAAATAGTATGAAAAGTGGCAAAAAACATTAGAAATAAGCTTAACCACATAAATAGGTGAAATGTTTGTAAAGTGAAACTTCAAAACATTGATGAAGCACATTAAAGAAATCAAAACTAAATAGAAAATAATGTGTGTTCATAGATGGAAAGATATAATAGTTTTTAAATATCCATACTACCAAATTTATGCACAATTTCAATTCTTTCCTCTTCCTTTTTTATATCCCAGTGGTATTTTTAAAATAAATTTTAATAATCCTCAAATTTACATAGAACTATGAATGAACTCATAGACTCAAAATATTCTTGAAAGTAAAATCAAATTTTGAGACCTTGTACTTTCTGTCTTCAAATTCCATTACAATTTTGTAATAATTAAATGGATATGGTACCAGCATAAAAACAGATGGAACAATGGAACAAAACAGAACTCAGAAACCCAATTATAAATCATCACTGATCTTCTACATGAATCAAGAGTGCACAATAAGGTCAAAACTACATTTTGATCAAACCTATGCTGACATTGTATCTCACCTCATTCAGAATGGCTACTATCAAGAATGTAAGAAATACTAAAAGCTGACGGCAATGTAGATAAAGAGGAACCCTTATAAACTTGTTGGCAGGAATGTAAATTAATAAAGCAAATACAGAAATCAGTATGGAAGTTTCTCAAAGTCTAGAAATAAAGCTGCATATGATTCAATTACACCACTCCACTGAGGAATTAAATTCAGCAGACTACATAAATATCTATATACCTATATTTATTTCAGAACAATTCACAGTAGTCAAGATATACAGTGAGCCTAGGTGCCCATCAATAGAGGAATGGATGAATAAAATCTTCACAATGAAGTGTTATTCAGCAACATGTTACAATGAAATCATGCCATGTCTACACCTGGATGAAAGTGCAGGTAAGCATATTAAGCAAAACATGTTAGGCAACATAAACCAGACTCAGAAAGATAAGTATGTGCAGTCTAGAAGAAGAAAAATAGATGAAACTTCAAAGGAGAAATGTAGAAGAGGAAGAGAATCTGGCAGGAGGAAATGGTGGAGTGTATATGATCAGAGTATGTTACATGCATGTACAAATATACCACATTGAAATCAATTATTCTAATAATTCAATCAATATGCACTAGTAAAATATACCTAAAGGAGAAATTATAATTTCTTCAATAAATGGTACAGGAAAAACTGGACATCCACATTAAAAACTATTGCAAATGCTTCCTGTCTTATATCAAACTTAAAAATTAACATAAAAATAAACTAAATTTTTAAATTATAAAAATACTAATGGAAAACATAGGGAGAAATCTTCATGACACTGTCTTTGATAATGATTTCTTGGATACAACACAAACACTTCAGGCAAGAAGAGCAAAAGTGGAGAGAAGGAGCAAAACGGAGCCTGAGTAAGTCACTCCAACTATCATGTCCCCACAGACATTAGTCTGAATAGCTATTCACCTAGGAAAGTGTCTTCGTAAGAGTTAAGGAAGCTGTGTGAGAGACTGAAAAGCTTTGTTTTTATATAATAAGAAGAAAAAGGCAGGAATAAAAGGGATGTCCTTGTCACCTCTTCCCTACCTCTAAGGAGTGTGGAGAGAGATTCCTCCTACTTGGGGGAGGTGAAGAAAATTATGTCCATGCCTTAGATCTGCAACCAATGCTGGGTCTACCACAGAGAAGCCCAGTGATGGCTAAGTCCCCAAATCCCTACCACCAGACAAATATCCAAAGAACAAAGCTGCTGGAACTTCATGAGCCAGGTGGCAGAGAAACTGCCTCTAGCTTCCCTTCCCCAAACTCACGCAGCATAGTGGGGAGAAAAACTACCTACTGGGGAGCAAGCCACAAAAACAAACTAGGACTTTGATTTAGAGCTCAGTTTTGGACCTTTTGCCGTGAAGCTCACCACTAGACATAAAACAAAGTTCCCTAACACATACCAGAATTTAAGTGAGAATCTTCCAGATCTGTACCTTCATGAAGAAGAAACCTGTGCCCCAGATTTGTCATGCAGAGTTACCAAGGTTGGAGAGACTTAGAATACACCTCCTCTGGACCATACAGATATTTGTGGCTATGAGACTCAGGAATAATCTCGCTTAACATCAAGCTTGGTTGGCTGATGGACTATCTCCAACACTCCTCACCCTACCCCAGGCAAAACAGGAGAGTGCACACCGATCCTCTAGACTTGCCCAACATAAGATTGAAGGCAGAACCCACGTGGTATAAACCCCAGTTTCAGCATTCATCACCACCTGCAGTGATATGGACCTGAGTTTACCTATGTGACTTTGTTGGACCTTGCAGCTGTGATACTTTTGTCAGTCCTAGATTAGAATCTGCCCTTATGGGCAGCATATTTCAATCTCCAATACTAGACCAACTTTGGTCCACACAGCAAGAAACGGAAATTAATTTACTAGAAGTAGGACAGGGTAGTAAACATAGTACATTGCCAGGAAATTTAGTGCCAGCCTGAAGAAATCTAACACTGGGCAGATCCTAATGACCCTCATCCATAAAACACTGTCCTTGGATGGGGACTCTGAAATAGACCTGGTTCCAGGTAGAGAAAAGCAGTGACAGTCTATTAGATTTCTGTTCCACACAGCAGGCTCTATGGCTGAGTCTTGGATCAAGGTTCTCTCAGCAGTAGGCAGTCCAGGAGTGTGGGCCTTGGTCTTTCACCCATGCTTCACTGGTTTCAGTGGAAAATAGGATCAGGGTGTGTCACAGCCTTCTGGTATTAGTGCCCAAAGGTGTGTCAAAGGAGCCTAGAGTTGGTCCTTCCACAGTAATTCTGCCCAGAGACAAGCTGAATACTTTATTGACTACTCCATTTGCTGTAGACTCTGGAGAAGGCACTGGGACCTACCTCCAAACAAGCTTCCAAAGTTTAAGGATAAAGAGAAGATTCTCAAGGATATAAAAGAAAATGAAATAAACAATGCATGAGGTTTCCCAATTTTCCTGACATCAAACTTCCCAGCAAAAACCTTACAGGCCAGAACAAAGTGACATAAGATTTTCACATGAAAAAAAAACAATATGAAAAAAAAATTGAGAATACTGTGCCAGTAAAGCTATTCCTAGAGCAGTGGCTCAACAGTTACGTTGCCATGCCTTGCATGCTCCAGGACATAGGTTCGAACCCCAGCACCGTTGTACACAAGGCAGTGTCAGAGCAACGGAGGCCAGGTGGAAAACTAAATGAAATTGATTCTCTGGCTTTGTCCTTGTGTCTCTCTCTCACCCTATCTCTCACTATCCCTCTTTCTTAAACAACAACAACAAAAAAGAACATTCCCAGACAACAAAAGTTGAGATAAATATCTCTGCTAAGGCTTTCTAAAATAAATGTTAAATGGAGTTCTTCAAACTGATAGAAAGACATGTTAAGAAGTAAGAAGAAAATATCTACCTGTATAAAACTCACTAGTAA
The DNA here is from genome assembly GCA_004027875.1 of Aplodontia rufa. NCBI lineage: Eukaryota > Metazoa > Chordata > Mammalia > Rodentia > Aplodontiidae > Aplodontia > Aplodontia rufa. The sequence continues at coordinate 17,874 of PVKS010014398.1, read as the reverse complement.
GAATAACTATGAAGACAAAGTTACAATGCTCTAATATTGTGAACATGGTGATTAAACAATATAGTTTTAAAATTATTATTAAAACAAATTATTAAATGTAATTAAAAATAACAACTATATTCATAGGCTGAATTATAAGCAACATAGAAAAGCAAAATGGACATCAAAAATTCAAACTGCGGATAGGAACACAGAGTGAAAATATAGTGTTTTTTGAATAACAGAGTTTCTCTTTTTCTTTTCTTACATCTATGATCATTTTGTTTTTATCATTTGTAATTACCTTGCTGTTGTGAAAATAATTTTTAAGCCAGATGATAACTATAAAGCAAAAACAAATAACAGATGCAACCAAAATAATAAAGAGAATCAAAACATTTTCACAGAGAAAGAATCACTTAACTACAAAGGAAAGCTATATGAGAGGGAGAAAGAAGGAAAAGAATATTTAAAATATTCTTTTTAATGTAAATGGATTGAATTCTCCAGTTAAGACACACACACACACACACACACACACACACACACACACACACATACATACACACGTAACTTAATAGATTCCAGAAAATAAAAAGAAGGAGGAGGAGGAGGTGGAGAAGGAGAAGGGGCGGAGATGGAGGAGGAGGAGGAAAAGACAAACACACAAATATAGTTTGCTTATTGTCTAAAACTGAAGGAATGGAATGAAATGTTCTATCTAAACAGAATCCAAAATAAATCAAGATTATTGATGCTTACATGATATAAACTTTAAATCAAAACCAGTAAAAACTACAAAGGACATTATGTAATGATGAAGTGGTCAATTTTGCAACTCTAAATGTTTGAGTATCCAAATATGCAAAGAAGATATTAATAAACCTAAAGGGAGTTATGAACTCCAGTACAATAGCAGTAGAGTAATTTACATTTATAGCTATGGGCAGATACTCCATCCAACAATGACAGTGAATAAGTCATACCCTAGGACAAATAGACACAATAGACTTGTAGAATATTTCTTCCAACAAGTGCAGAATACACATTCTTTTCAATAGCACATGGAATACTCTTCAGGATGGATCATGTGATAAGTAACACACAAGTCTATTTTTAAAACTTGAAATCATAGTCTTTTACTAAAAGCAATGCAATATCATAAGAAATTGATAACAAGAACTTTTAATCAAATCATGCAAACACCTGGGAATTAAAAAACTTACTATCCAGCAAAGAGTGGATCAAGGAATAAATCAAGAAGGATATTTCAAAACCATGAAATAAATGGAAATTGAAACACAACATACCCAAACCTATAAAATATAGCAAAAGTAGGTCTAAAAGAGAAGTTCAGAAAATTAGCAATCGGCATTCTTGTTAAATAAAAAAAGGATCCCAAATACTCAAATGAATAGCCTAATGCTACATTTGCCAGGCCCAAAATTAATATAGGGTAGAGAAAAAATAAAGACAAAAGCAAAATAAAAGAATAGGGACAGGAAAAAACAAAAGGGCAAAAGATCAATGAGACAAAACCTTCTGTAAAAAGATGAATAAACTGAGAAATTCTTAACAAAACAAAAAAAAAAGGAGAGAAACAACTTAAAGAAATGAAATTAGATGATGATGTGAATAAATATATCAGATGAAAAGAGAAACATTACATCTGTCATCATATATCAAAGAAATACGAGGGATCATTTGTAGTTCTTAGGAAGAATTAAAAGTCTACTAATTTGATAGCCTGGAAGAAAAGGACAAATTCAGAGATACATATAGCCAATTCAGATTGAATTATGAAGTACTAGAAAACTTGAAGAAATCTTAAGTGATTAATAAGAATGAATCACAAATAAAGTCTCTCCACAAAGAAAACTCTAGGATCAGAGAGAATTCACTGCTACATTCTATCAAACATTTAATGAACTAACGTGAATTATTCACAATTTATTCAAAAAAATGAAGAGGAAGGGATTATTTTAAATTTATTCTGTAAAATCAGCATTATATTATATTATATTATGAATATAAATATTCATTGACTTAAAAATGTTTTCTACAACCAGAAGAAAATATAATTAAAAATAATTCGTAATCACATGGAATAAGGAAAACCATTAAGTGGCAGTTTTCTTCTATTTCTATGTTAATTCTTTCACATTACTCATATTTTAATGAGAAAAGATATGGGCAGTCTGAATATTCAACAAACCATCACTGATATGATCCACTGATATGAGTTAAGTTGTACAAACGTGATATGTTACAATTTTCGTGTGGCCAGACATGTTGAGGGAACCCTAATGCCTATGATACCCAGCATTTTGCACCAGTGTCCCTCCCTCAGCCCATGTCCATGAGGATATTTTATGAGCAGATTAGAAAGGAGAACAAATCATTAATTTGTTTTATTTATAATTTGTCTTGATGGAAGGATGCAAATCAAAATAAATGAGAAATAGTGATGGGGGAAAATATTCTCAAGGGTATGACTTCAGATAAGGAATTTGGCTTTCCTATTTGTATGGACAGAGAATTGACCCAAAGAAATCATAAGTAAGCTTATGGTTAATACTGAATGACTAATAAGTTATTCAGGATCCTAGATTGAAAAATACTGTAATACCGAAGAAAAAAAGGTCTGGAGTATATTATAAAATGTATATGTCACATATTATCAAAAATGCATTCACCTTTGAAAAAGGGCCAATTCAACCAGCAGACAAAATAACCCAGCAAGGGAATCTTAGCAAGCCTTGGCAAGTACAGGTCTTACCTAATGGGCACAAAAATGATGTGGACATAGTAGCAATGATAAATACAGCGTGAAGGTCAACAATATTGCTTTCACTCACCATGCTAGTCCAGCACTGTACCACCCAGTGTTCAACCTAACAGAAAACAAACAGACAAACATAAGAAACAATGGCAGGACACCAGCCATTGAGTGGAGAAAACACCTTACTGTTGAGACTAGAAGTTTAGTTTCAAGGAAAACAGATAGGTAGATGAGAGATAGATAATTAGATAGATTATGGGTGTGTACATCTATTGACTACACAGTCTCAGTGTCTGATGACTTTTTTAACCAATTCACACTGGTTCATTCTGAAATCCTCATAAGCACAAGGGATCCACTTTATACTTAAAAGTATGTGGGAAAGGACACATGACTGCAAATCCATTGGCAGTATCACATATTATCAAGAAATTTCCAGGCTTGGTAATGGTTTTGAAATGGTATAATACCAACAAACATGCATTTCATCCTCTGAATGGCAACTTCAGCTAAGAATGGATGTGTCACATATTATTAGGAACAGCTTTTTAGTGATTTCAAATATAATACTTAAAATTTAATACTTGTTACAGTTATCTGAAGAGTAGCCATACTAGTAGGAAAACCTGGGTATTTTCTAATAATGTAACTTTTTTCGCCCAGTGAAAGTTTGTTTATTTTGGAAGTTCCAAGGGAAGTGATTTCATGGTCAGCAACAGCATATCGCTGTCTGTTATAATTTGGAGAGCATAATATTGCCCGAACCCTGATCTGTAATTTCTCAGAAAGTTTTTTACTTATATCTTTGTTTGTAAAATCTTGAAGTCTACAAGCTTAATTATGTACTGTTGAAAGAGCTGCTTACTTACTTGCAGTGGGTTATCTAAAGTTCCAGTCCTCTGCATGTTAATCTGCCACTGGAAACAGTTTCAACCATAATTTTCTCACTCTTGATCATGATTCACCCACATGACCCAGTGAAACAAATTACAGTGTTCTCATGGCATTGATTTGACTTCTGGGCCTTTGTAAATCTTACTTCTCTAATTAGGCTGTAAAAAGAAATTGCAATATACAGATTAATGGAATAGCATCAGGATAGGAGAAACATTTTTAACAGTTTTGGAACCCAAGGGGTATTTAAAATTGTCACTGTGTTGAGTTGGGCTTAAAAATTCAATGGTCTATATTAAAATAAATAGTTTTATGACAACACAGTCCCTGCCCTAGGCATCTCAGAATCACCACAGTTTTGTATATTAGAAATGATGAAATGTACTGGAAATGACAAATTATATTAGATTTTCATATTACAATATTGAACATTCTAATACTTTTTATTCCTGAAACTGGCATCCTACTTCATATCCCATACCTTGCTTGTTTGTACAACTTCAATAGTTTTTCATAGTCTCCATTACTAGAATATGCTCTTTGCCAGATGATATTCCTGTGAAACAATACATATTTTATATAACTGTGCTTTTCCAAAACCACGTTTTAATTTATTTTTAAAATAGTGCACACATTTATTCTCGAAAGGTAATACTGCATAAAATTTTATAGTTTAAAAAAGTATACTGACTTCAATTCCTGACCTTTATAATATTTGGTACTGGAATAAACTTCCATCTATAAACAAATTTGAAACTAAAAAAAAAAAATATGAGGCAGCTTCTCATAAACATTGGACAGTAAGGAGTACAATTTTTCAATCTGTGAGAGAAGGAATGAATAACCCGTTTACTATTTACAAAGCCTAAGCATATTGTACAAATTTGTTTTTCCTAATAAAAGGTGTGTGTATTCATATTTCCCTTTGCAAATGTGTCTATTTTTTTTCAGTACCTGGGATTGAACCCAAGTACACCGTAACACTCACTGATCTACATTCCTAGCACTTTGTCTTTTTCATTTTGAGACAGAGCCTTGCCAAGTTGCCTAGGCTAGCCTTGAACTTGTGGTACCCCATGTCAGTCTCCTAAGAAGACAGGGTTATAGTCATTGGACAGTAATTTTTCTATTAATATAGTTTTCCTCTTGGTATATGTAAATGAAATGTTATATTATAGCTTAAAATGGTTTAAAATAAATTGTTATCCATTATTGTAATTTATTTTGTATTTATCAAAAAACTTTTATTTTAAAATATTGATTATTTTAAGCTCTTCAATAAAAGTTTTATAAGTGTATTATTTTATATACATGTATATCCTTAAAATATCTTCCAATGTTGTTATATTTTAAGATTCAATACATATATGTGAGTTTATGAAATGGATGCATACTTAATCATGTCTTCTCATATAAATATATGGTTCAAACTATGGTATGTATGTGGAGATAATATAACAATGGTATGTATGTGGAGATAATATAACAAATACACTAATCAAAATTACCATATTACATATATGTACATATTATAATATAATTTTATTTCTGAAATGTGATAGATATTTCAAAGAAATTTGGCTTTATTATTTATATGTAAGAATGTTTTCAACTTATGTACTTTTGTGCAGTTTTTGGAATGATAAATAACAAAACCTTAATTGAAGTAAAAGAAAAAAATACAAAAACATTAATACATTATTATGCTACAGAACACAACTCTTTTAACAGTTGATCATCAAGAAAAATATGAAGGGAAACTGTAAATGAACCATTTTCCAATAGTACATAAAACAAAAGAATTTGTTTTACAACACTGTTCATTCAATACATATTTTTATTATTTAACATATGCCTCACACTGTTGAAGAGACTTGCTTTCTGTGTACAAAAAAAAATATGTCTGCCTTTATGGAACATTCTTTTACTACTGAGAGATACATAATAAACACTAAGTAAAAAAGATAAAAATGAATTTAAAATTATGTTGAAGAAACTTTCTTGAGGAAAAAGAAGCAAGAAACAAATTCAAGAATACTGGAGAGGGAGCAAGTTGCAATTATAAATAGAATACTGATAGGTGAGCCATAAAAAAGATATTTGGAAAAAAACATTTAATTTGATGAGAATTTTGTTCACATAGTTTTCTTGGTAGGGAGTATTTTAAGCAAAGAAAAAACCTAGGGAAAGCCCAGAAAATGCAAAACACTTTGTTCAAGGATCAGCAAGAAAAATAAGGATGATTATAAAGCAGTGAGCAAAAGAGTAGTAGATGAGGAAGGAAAATGATATTTTAAATTCAGAAAGGTTTGTTTCAAAGAATCATATGCAGATTATAGACTCTGAAGATTTGACAACTTCAACAAAAAATAACAGATTATTAAAGTAAAATTTGTCTCACAGGAATAATAATGAGAGGTATGGTGCGTCTTGTATAGTTGACAAATTCAAAATCAAAAAATAATGGGTAACACATGTATTCATATTGAAATTTTATACATGAACATTTTATTTCTTATAGTTTCAAGACTAAATGGAATATTAGAATAATGCAACACTCTAAGTGCTTTAAAAAATGTCTGTTCTGTCCAGGACACTGATTGCCCACTACTCATAACTTATAACAGAAGTAGGCATGTTGCTAGGATGTTGCTTTTTTAAAATCCAAATCTTTAAACCCCATGATACTTATAAAAGAAGAACAATTTGATTCTTTCACTTGTTATACTGAAAGCTCTATATCCTTTCACTTAGTAACAAGTGGTACAACAAGTGGCTCATCAGATTTGATCTGCTGAGCTATAAAGAAGAGAACTTCAATATGAACATCATACAGAACCCTCACCATTCTCTCTTTTGTTCCATGTGGTGACTGCTTTCAGCTCTTAAAAGCACTTCTTTTACATTATTTTTTGAAGTTGGTTCCTTTATTGAAGAGGCTTTATAACTGTCCTGGAATTTTATAAGAACTGAATCAGGTGACAGCTTACCAGTGAAAATCTTTGAAAATGCTGTTTACTTTTATTTTATTTTATGTTATTTTGAATTACTGAACACTGAGAATAAAATAGAAACACTATCAAATGGTGAAGGAACCAGGAAAAAGTATGTAAATATTTGAATCTTCAGCATACAACCAACTTTTATGATTTTAAATCATAATTATTTACATACAAATGTACATACACATTTTGCAGACAGTTTATGTGCTTTATCATTTTTTTCATATTTTATGGCTTTATTATTTGTTGCTTAAGCAGTTAAGATAGCAATGACTTCTTGAAGGATTCCTCCTTTCAACAAAATAAAATATCCAGAAATGTCTGTGGTAATTTTGTTTACATTGAACACTATGCTATCTCATATTAATATAGCCACCCATTTTTTATTTAGTATTTGCATAATATATATTTTCCATCATTTTACTTTAAACTTATATTATGTTGCAAGTGGTTATTTGTGGGGACAAATAATTGAGTTATATTTTTAAGTCACTCCAACAATCTCTGTTGTTTCAGTAGCACACTTAGAAAAATTACATTTAGTATAGTTATTGAGATTTTATGGCTTATGTTTGCTGCTTAATTTTATTTTGATATATGTTCTATTTTTTGTCATTATTTTTCTTTTGTTTTTTGGGCCCTTTTTTAAATTAGCGCATTATAGTTGTACCTAAATGGGACTTTTTATCACATATTCCTAGATGCACAAAATACAGTAATATAATTTGGTCAATATCCCCACCCCACCACACCTCTCTTCCTCCCTCCTCCCATTTCCAGATCCCTTGCCTCTCTTTTGGGTCCTATATTTAAAAATAAAATTAACAATAACAATAATAAAACAGGTACAGTGTCATAATTTTATACCCATTAAGAACATTTTTTTGTATATATGACTATAGTATATGTAGTGACATAAATGCTTGGAATGTACTTTGCTTTATCTCAGTTCCAACATTTCTGCTTCTCCTTCCTTCCTATCATCCCTTGTTATTCTTTGATGTATATTTGACAATAGGATTAAGCATTTATGTTTTTGTAAAGGTGTGCAGTATAACTTGTTCATATATCTTATGCAGTATCTTGCAACTGTGTTTCATAAATATTAACAAATTGGATTTTTTTCCCTATGGTTCTAATCCTTGAGTTTATCTACCTTTTTCCCAAGTCTGGGTTTATCATCCAGCCAGCACAAATGAGGGAAAACTTTCTGCCCTTGACTCTCTGGGTCTGGATAACTTCGCTCAACATTGATTTCTTCCACTGCCATCCACTTACTTTCAATGGATGCAGTATCATCGTTTCTAATAGCTGAGTAGAACTCTATTGCACGTATTATACCAGAGCTTTTGGATCCATTCATCCAGTGATGGACATCTGGGTTGGTTCCATCATTTAGCTATTGTAAATTGAGCTTCTATGAACATGGATTTTGCTGCATTGCTATACTCCTCTGGAAAAAATATCCAGAGGAGGGATAGCTGGATCATATGGTGGATCCAACCCTAAGTTTTTAAGGAGTCTCCACACTGCTTTCCAGAATGGCTTAACAGTTTGCAATTCCACCAACAGTGTGCTAGTATTCCTATCTCTCCACAACCCCTCCAGCATTTGTTATTAATTGTATTCTTCATCTTTGCCTGTCTGACTGCAGTGAGGTGAAATCTTAAGGTAGTTTTGATTTGCATTTCTCTGATTGCCAGTGATTTAGGCCACTTTCTCATATATTCATTGGCTTGCTCAATTTCCTCTGTTGAGAAGTTTCTGTTTAGCTCTCTGGCCCATTTATTGATTGGTTTGTTTGTGTTTTTGTTATTGAGTTTTTTGGGTCCTATAGTTTGGATATTAGTCCCCTGTCAGAGGGATCACAGGCCATGATTCTCTCTCCCATTCAGTAGAATGTCTCTTGACTGTTTTCACTATTTCCTTGGCTGTATAGAAACTTTTTAGTTTAATGGCATCCCACTAGTTGATTTTTGACTGTAATTTTTTTCATTTTAAGAATCTTATTGAGGAAGTCATTGCCAACTCCCATATACTAGAATGTTGGTCCTAATTTTTCTTCTAGCATTTGTATGACAGCTGGTTTAATTTCTAATTCCTTGATCCATTTAGATTTGATTTTTGTTCAAGGTAAGAGATAAAGATCTAATTTCAATTTTCTGCAAGTGGCAGTTCATTTTGTCCAGCACCATGCTTCTATATCTGGAAGATCCTTTAAAAGTCTACCATAAAACTGCTAGAGCTAATAAAAAGATTTGGCAAAGAATCAGGCTGTAAGATTAACACCCATAAATCAATAGCTTTCCTATGCACTAATAATATTAAGGCAGAAAAGATCAGGAAATTGATCCCATTCACAATATACTCTATAGGAATAAAATACTTGGGAATCAATCTAACAAGAGTAGAAAAAGACCTTTACAAAGAAAATTATCAAACACTGAAAAGAGAAAATGCAGAAGACCTGAAAAGATGGAAAGGTACTCCATGCTCTTGGTTAGGTAGAATTAATATAATTAAAATGCCCATTCTACAAAAAGCACTATGCAGTTCAATGCAATCCCTATCAAGATTCCAATGTCATTCTTTACAGATATACAAAGAGCAATTCTCAAATTCATTTGGCACAAGAAACCCAGAATAGCCAAAACACTACTAAGCAGGAAAAATGAAAACAGGTGGCTTTGCAGTACCAGACCTAAAATTATACTATAGAGCTGTAGTATTAAAAACTACATGGTGCTGGTATCAAAATAGGAATGAAGGCCAATGGAATAGAATAGAACACTCTGAGACAAACCCACATATCTTTAAACATCTGATCTATGACAAATGGGGTCAAAATATAATTATTTTCTTTTATTTATTTTCCTGAAGGCTATATGAACACTTGTTAAATTTTATTTTTATTTATGTTTCATGTTTGTATATGTATCTATTCATGTAGCTTTGTAATTTATAGTGTTGATTATACATACTTGACCACAATCTACTGGTGATATCTATTTGCTGACTCAAGAAGTTCAGAAACATTTTCTCTCTTTATGGCTCTTCAATTTCATTTATAGTACAATTGTGCTCAATATTTTATATATTGTTACACTATAGAGAATTATACAAACATTTTCTTTTTGGATTTTTTTCTTCTGTAAGAATTTTACTTTTTTAATTTTTATTGCCTTATGTTGTCATGATGATAAGCCTTTTGTAATATTTCTCTTTTATCCCCATATGCAAAAGAGCATTAATGGTCTCATCTGCCTACAAGCTATGGAGCACTTTAAAAAAATAATTCAATAATTTATAATCCTGTGTTCCATATTCTCAGTTTGGGACTATTATTTTTAAGACTTTTAGTTAAACAATGAATTTAGAATTTGCATGCCTTATCTCCCATTATCTACATTTTATTCAATTTTGTTCAAATTTGGGGAATTCTTTAAAAACAATGAATAGAGTATATTTTCAAATTACAATATCTTTTAAATTTATCATTACATACAGTTTTTTTGGTTTTCTGAACACAAATTTTGATAAAATTTATTTTCATAGATCTAATATCTTTTCTGAAAATAATACTAGATTTTTGAGGTATCTTAATCCACTGTCGCATTTTTTAAAAATTTATTTATTGTTTTATAAAGAGAGAAGGACAGTAAGAAAGAGAGAGTGAGAGAGAGAGAGAGGACAGACTGAAAATCAATTTTTATTGAGTTTTCAAATGGTTTCCATTGCTCTGACACTTAGTTGTATACGTGGGTGCTCAGGTTTGAACCCATATACTTGCACATGCTGGGCAAGCGCCCTAATTGCCAAGCCACCGCTCCAGCCCTCTAAATTTATTTTCATGTAAATTTATTTTAGCCTTTGTCTTTACACTACAAGTTTTTCTTCTCTCCCACCCCCACCCCAAATATCTGGAATTCCTTGCCTTCCTGAACATTTATAACTGATAGAATTTAAAGCTGTAAGAAAGTTCTGTATGTGCATGGTTAAGGACTACTCAAAAGTGGACTTTTTGAAAGGTTATCTGTCTAGTACATACTATTTCCCTTCCATATGATAAGGTAAAGATAGCAGCATGTTCTCTGAGATAATTCCCGCAAATAGATCTGGTCTTTTCTCCCATTCTTGAGTGTAGTTAAATCCATACTGCTTTCACAAATGAAATTTGGTGAGAGTGACATTTTGCTAATGTCAAGTCTCTGGGAAAAAATACCATACCAGGGGCTTAGTGGTTATGGCACTTGTGTGGGACATGTGAGAACATGGGGTTGAACCCTAGCACCAGATGCAAAATGAAGAGTCAGAGCAACAAAAATCAGATGAAAAGCTAAATAAAAAGTTGATTCTATCTTTCTCTCTCTCTCTTTGCCCTCTCTCTCTTAAAAACAAAGTACCATACCATACCATAGAAAAATAAAATAAGATAAGAGTGAAATATTACTTGGGCATGATGGCCTAACCTGTAATCTCATCTCTTCTAGAAGGTTGAGACAAGAAGATAAATTCTAGATCAGTCTGGACAACTTAGTGAGACCATGTCTGAAAATAAAATTTAAAAAGGATGAGGAGGGCTGGGATGTGGCTCAGTGACAGAGCACCACATATACAACCAAGTGTCGGAGAAACAAAGGCCAGATGAAAAATATATGAAGTTGATTCTTTCTCTCTCTCTCTGAAAAGTAATTTCCTCCGCCAGGTAAACTAAATTGTCATCTGTGATCTCAGCTTCCCACCAACTCACAAGTTAAGGAGAAATGAAAGATGAATTCTTTTCCATGGCGTAACATGGGTGGCCTCTAACCCAAACCACAATAGAATCATTACTTCTGTCTGAAACATTACAAGCATGAATTTTACTGTCTGCATTCCTATCAACATTATGGTTTCCTGAGCTCTCAACAGAAGCCTTACAGAAATCATCACTTTCTCTAGCTTGCTTTTCTAAACTTTTCCAAGTTCATCCCTTAAACCAATATGAAAAGCTTTTGAACCACACTATCAGATATAGTCATAACAATGACTCAATTTCTCAGTATCAGTTTTGTGTTTTAGTCAAGTTTCTGTTAATATAGCAAACTATCTGTGATAGACAAATTAAAAATAGAGTAGATTTAATTTGGCTCATGTTTCAGACCATGGTCACTTGGCCTTCTTGCTTTGTAGTTTGTAACTTTGTGAAGGTAGTATATTGTTGAGCCAAACACCACTCAACTTTTGGTGTTTGGGAAGTAAAAAGCAAGATGAAGAGACTGGCATCAGGCAGTTCAATTTGAGGGCATACCTCCAGCAAATCCTCCAATTAGGCCCCATCTCCTAAGGACTTTGCCACCACCCAATAGTGCTGTAAGCTGCAGACCAAGCCTTGAACACAGGGACCTTCAGGAACTTTACATATACAAACTATATCACCCAACAACAGAAGACCAATCCAACAGTATTATAGAAATGCTGTCGATATAGATTATAATTTATTTAACTATTTCCTCCCAGTTGAATTAATAACCCAAGATTATATGTATGCAGAACTTTTTTCTAGATTTCTAAAAATGTTAACCTTATACCTAACGCTCTTAAACTGCAAAGTATATGTTCATGCACATATATTCGTAAAAGTATATATGTATTTATATGAATGTATTCATCATTGTACTAAATAAAGGAAAATATCATCATACTATTTTTAGTCTTCCACAACATTCTTTTTATATTAGAAATACATTTATTTCTTAGGTGTAACCCGGAGCTATACTTTCCATGATTTATAATTTTTTGTTGGCAAACATAGCTCAATGTCCATAGCCATTCACCATGAACTGACATTTTTTTGTCTCCCAATATAAAAACAGAAACATTCTTACAACAAATTGTGAAGTGCAAGAGTTTCTTAAGCTGCATGACACTAAAAGTAGAGTTAATACTTTGTGGAATATATGGATGCTTCACTTCACAATGTAGCATCACAGTATTTGTGAATATACTTGTATCAACATGAAAATCCAATAAGAGTAACAAAATTGTCTACTTATCAATATTCATTTTAAAACTTGAAATTTATTAGCAATCTCATCTTCTGACAATCAGGTATAAAATTATGTTTCATCCTGGTCTTAATTTCTATTTCTAAGATGACCAATGAAGTGCAGAATAGTTTCTGATATTCATAAAAGCTGTTCCAAGGTACTATTTTATGAAATTTTATTAGCTGTAATTTTTCAGTTTTCCATATTTTTCTTGTAATAATTAATACTTTTTTATTTATTAATGCTATTTTTCATTAATATTTTAATAATTTCCAGGTTAAAATAATTTTTATTATGTATGGTTTTTGCTCTTAAGTTTAACACTATATTATGGAGATGTTTCATATTGAAATCAAGAAAATTAAATTTATTAAAAATCAAGTTTATTAAAACTGCATGTCTTAGCTGCAGTGATATCAATATTTTCCCATTGTTTCATTCAACTCTGTACTTTCTACATTTATGTAGTGTCACATAATGATGGCAATATTGCAGTAGTCATTTCTAAGAATCATGCCATAATGAAATGCCATTATGAAATCACACCAAATTAAGAATATGTTCTTAGTGTCACCTGCTCACCGGCAATTATTCTTTTGTTCAGACTCTTTCTCACATGCAGTTGGATCAACCCTCACTTCATCCCATCATCATCTGTCATTACCTGGCAAATATATATACATATCTATATGTATATATGTAATTACATAGATATCAACAGCTAGTAAATGACTTGTTAAATATGCATTTCTGACATAGGCTATAAGAACCTTACTTGCCAGTGAATTGCTTTTTCATATTAAGATAAATGTCATACAATAATTCCTTAATGGGCATGCATGGAAAATAAGTTAGTAAATTAATCAATAATTTTTTAATTTTTTTATTTTTGAACAATCATACAAGTTTTTAACAAAATAATATAAAATGTGTATAGATTCTGGATATTATAATTACCCCCAGGAGTGCCCCCCCAATTAGCCACTCTTATCCCTCCCTTCCCCTTCACACAATATCTCTAAAAAAGGATTATGTTGTATAGCATTACATCTTATCTGGATTTAACACATGATAATAGACCAACTTTCTCATTGGCCAGGGTTTAGTCCCAACCTCCACAGATGAGTGGAGACAATCGACCATTAGTTCTCTGGGTTAAGCTGACTTTACTCAGCATAATTTCTTCCATAGCCATCCATTTACCTCCAAAGGCTGCAATGTCATTGTTTCTAATTGCTGTGTAAAATTCCATGGTATAAATGTACCACAGTTTTGGATCCATTCATCCAGTGAGGGACATCTGGGTTGTTTCCATAGTCTAGCAATAGTAAATTGTGCTGCTATGAACATTGATATTGCTGTGTCACTATAATGTGCTGATTCTAAATCCCCTAGAAAGATACCCAGCAGTGGAATAGCAGGGTCATATGATGGGCTCATCCCTAGGTTTTTGAGGATTTGCCACACTGCTTTCCAGAGCAGCTGTACCAGTCTGCAGCTCCAACAATGTGTTAGTGTGCCTATCTCTCCACAGTCCCTCCAGCATCTATTATTGTTTATTTTCTTCATCTTGGCCATTCTGACTGGCGTAAGGTGATAACTTAATGTGATTTTCATTTGCATTTCTCTGATACTAGAGATTTAGAGCACTTTCTCATGTATTCGTTGGCTTGATCAATGTCCTCTGGTGAGAAGTTTCTATTTAGCTCTTTGGCCCATTTATTAATTGGGTTGTTAGTGTTTTTGTAGTTGAGATTTTTGAGGATTTTGTAGATTCTGGATTTGAGACCCCCGTCAGAGGAATCATAGCCCATGATTCTCTCCCTTTCCGTAGGGAACCTCTTGACTCTTTTGATTGTTTCCTTGGCAGTACAAAAGCTTTTTAGCTTTATGGCATCCTATTCACTGATTTTTGACTTACTTCCTTCACCTTTGGAGTCGTGTTGAGGAAGTCTTTGCCTACTCCCAAATGCTGAAGTGTTGGACCTAATTTGTCTTCTATCAGTTGCAAGGTAGCTGGTTTAATACCTAGCTCCTTGATCCATTTTTATTTGATTCTTGTGCAAGGAGAAAGAAATGAGTCTAATTTCAACTTTCTTCAAGTGGATGACCAGTTTGTCCAGCACCATTTGTTGAAGAGGCTGTCACTTCTCCATGTAATATTTTGTCCCCCTTTGTCAAAAATTAGATATTTAAAGATTTGAGGGTTTGTTTCGGGGTCTTCTATTCTATTCCATTGGTCTTCTTTCCTATATTGATACCAGTACCATGCTGTCTTTGTTACTATGGCTCTATAGTATAGTTTTAGATCTGGAATGGCAAAACCACCTGTTTCATCTTTCTTGCTTAGTAGTGTTTTGGCAATTCTTGATTTCTTATTGTTCCAAATGAATTTGAGATTTGCTTTTTCTATGTCTGTAAAGAACGACATAGGTATCTTTACAGGGATAGCATTAAATCTATATAAAGCTTTCAGTAGAATGGCCATTTTTATTATATTAATTCTGCCTATCCAAGAGCGTGGGACGTCTTTCCATCTTCTTAGGTCACCTTGGATTTCATTCTTCAATGTTCGATAGTTTTCATTGACGAGATCTTTGATTTCCCTTGTTAGGTTAATTCCCAAGTATTTTATTTTTTTCGCAGATATTTTGAAAGAAACTAATTCCCTGCCTTCTTCTTCAGTCCTGTTATTATTGGTATATAGTAAAGCTATTGATTTATATGTGTTGATCTTGTATCCTGACACTTTGCTAAATCTACTTATGAGCTCAAGAAGTTTACTGATGGAGTTTTTGGATCTTCCAGATGCAGGATCATGTCATCAGCAAAAAGAGAGAGTTTGACTTCCTCTCTTCCTATTTTTATCCCTTTGATTTCTTTCTCTTGCCTAATTGCAAATGGAATTTATTTATTTTTTTCTTTTTTTTATTATTTGTTCAAGATAATCTTACATTTAGGAGGGAATCATTGCCGTACAATTAGGAAGACATAAAATAGTTAATATTTATGCCCCCAATTACAGCATCCCAAGTATATGGGAAAAATACTCAATGACATTAAACTCTCATTGATCTCAACACATTATTGCTGGGAAAATTTAATACACCATTATCAACAATAGACACATCATCAAAGCAAAAAAATCAACAAAGATATCTCTAACCTAAACAACTCTATTAATCAACTCGACTTACCAGACATCTACAAAATATTCTATCCCACATTGGCTGAATTTACCTTCTTCTCAGCAGTTCATGGATCCTTCTCCAAAATAGACCACCTCCTAGTCCACAGAGCTAACCTTAACAAATACAAAAAATGTTGACATTGTCTCATATAGCCTGCCAGGCAATAATGCTATGATCTTAGCAATTAACAGCAAGAAAAACAACAGAAACTTCTCAAATATTTGGAAACTGAATAATACCCTCTTAAACAAAGAATGGATAAAAGAGGTAATGAGAACAGAATCAAAAACTTCTTGGAAATGAATGAGAATGATGAAATAATGTATTGAAATATCTGGGATGGTATGAAAGCATTCTTAAGAGGTATATTTGTAGCACTGAGTGCCTTCATCAAAAATCAAGAAAGAGCCCAAATAAATAGTCTTATGCTACAACTCCAATCCCTGCAAAAAGAGGAATAATCTATTCCCAAACCTAATAGAAGACAAGAAATAACTAAAATCAGAGCTGAAATAATGAAATTGAGAACAAAACAGCAATACAAATTATCAACAAAATAAAGAGATGGTTCTTTGAAAAAACAAAGAGGATCAACAGACCTCTTGCCAACCTCACCAAAAGGAATAATGAAGTGAAGCAAATCAACAAATTCAAAAACAAAAATGGAGATTTGACTCAACCAAAATCCAGAAGATTATCAGAACATATTTCGAAAAATTTAACTCTACCAAATTTGATAATGTGGAAGAAATGGACAAAATCTGGCCACATATGACATTTCCAAATTAACACCAGAAGACATTGAAATTATAAACCAACAAATCTCAGGCAATGAAATCGAATCAGCAATCAAAAGATTTCCAAAAAAAAGAAAAGCGCAGGACCTGATGGATTGATGGCAGAATTCTACCAGACCTTTACAGAAGAATTAACATCAATCCTCCAGAAGCTTTTCCATGAAATTGAACTTTTTTTTAACAATTTCTATGAAGCCCATAGAATTTAAAAGCAGAATTATATTCCCAAGGTGAAAGGACAGTGCAGCTCTCTATCTGGAATGGAGAACGTCTTTGGGAAGAGGGCTTATGACTGTTGAACACTCAGAATATGAAGAAGGAGAAATCAAAAAGTTCCAGTGAAAGTTAAAGTAGGAAAATAGAGGCAAGGCACCCAGTATATGGTGTAACTGCTCCCTGTGTTTCTAAGAACTTTTGTAAACTATCTAAACCTCCAAAATGCTGAATGACCGAAGTTTTGTAAAAATTCATGTATAAAGGGATTGCAATGTTCAGTTCTGATTTAAACAGGTCAGGTATCAGGAAGCTCACTGTTAAAGGGAGCAATTCAATAAGGACAGAAAGAAAAAAGGTATAAAGTAGATAAAATACTTCAGTAGAGATAGCCCCAGGGATATTAAAGTAAGTGGAAAATAGTCCTTGTCCTAGTTAAGTTTAAAAGAATTAACGTTTAAAAACCTATAGATAATTTCCTGACTCTTTTTTCATTTCTACTAAACATTTGATCATTCCTTTCTCCTGAAAAAGATTTTGCTCTTGGTTTCCACGATACTAATCTTTACTGTTTTTTTCCTTGATGATTGAACTCTGGATTTTATAATAGAGGAGACAAGAAAGGCAAGGCCTGTGATATTTTTGGGTTCTTGACTTCTGGTAAAAAAAAAAAAGAAAAAGAAAAAAACAAAACAAAACATGTCTTGAAGCCACAACTCACCTGGCTACATTTTTCAGTCTGATAATCCATTCAATGGTAGATGATCTGATTAGGTTACATTTTTATTATAGCAATGAGATAAAGTGTTGATTTATTAAAAAATACATTATCTTATTTTCTCCAAATATGTTATTGCATCATTATCATTTATTACAGAAATCTTCATTTACACATTTTGAGATGATTGCCTTTTGAAATTAAAACATAAAATTTGAGCCAAACTATCAAGTCCCTAAATAAATGTGCTGTAATTAAAATATATATAT
>PVKS010014397.1:12332-48561 GCA_004027875.1 Aplodontia rufa | reverse complement strand
CCCCCCCCCCTTCTGCTGAGACTGCCTGTGTTCAGCTGCAGGATCCGGGCACAGTTTTATGAGCCTCTTTTGCAGACCTGGGGGATGTGGGTCCGGGGGAGGGAGTGTGGTTTTAAAAATGGATGCTCCCCTTCCCTCACTGCTCCCACACCTCTTCACGGCTTCAGCCAAGCCTTCTGGTCCTGTTTCCACCTTTGATCTCTGCTGCTTCCAGCCGGAGTATTTAGAGCTTGCTTTGCAACCCCAAAGAGGTCTTGCCCTGATCAGGCGGGCTGGGCGTGTGGTAACTAGCAAGCCCAAAGTACAAGCCTTGCAGTTCCCGCACCGCCTCTTCTGCGCAAACCGCTGCTCTGTGCTTGTATGAAAGCTCTTTCCAGTCACTGATCCTGCCGCCAGACAGAGCGCAGGTCCGGGAGGTGTCCTCGCCAGAACGCTGTCTTTAAAGCTGTGCGGGGGTTTTTTTTTTTTGCAGAAGTGACTCAGGCAGGCGGGAATGCAGGCTGGAGAGTGCAAATGCTGGCCGGCGGGCCAGCCGCAGCCACCACGGCGGCAGCGGGGAACAAAGAATCCCTGGTCGCTCCTAAGTCTCTATTCCCCAGAACCAGTGCTAAGATTAGAACTGATGATTCACCATGCTATTCCCCCAAACGCACCTCAAAATACTGGTGAGAAGCCGGAGATATACTGATCAGTCACGAGGGTGCAGGGGAGGTCTTTTGTCTTCAGATCGCCATCTTGAAGAGTCTAGATTCCTAGCACATCATTTTAATTTTGACTGTTGCTTAAATAATAATGATGTTTGATATTTTTTATTTTTTTTTAATACCTGTATACACTTTTAGGAAAATGTCTACTTAAACCATTTACTTGTTTGTTTTTTAAAAAATATTATTTATCATTTTTGTGTTGGGATTGTAAATATTCTTTATGTAGTTTTAAGTATTAAACTAATAGTAGACAGATGATTTGCAAGTATTTTTATCCATTTCAAAGAAGTCTAATTTATCTATTTTTCTTTAGTTGCTTATGCTTTAGGCATCATATGAATCCAGTCACAAAGTCTTACTCCATGTTTTATTCTTGTACTCAAATCATTGATAAATTTGAGTTAACTTTTTATGTATGTTGTGAGACAGAATGGCATAATGTTTTCCATTTTATGAGATCTTTAAAAATTTCTTTCTGCAATGTTTTATAGCTTTTAGTATAACGATTTTCACCTTTTTAAATGTATTCCTCATACTTTATTTTTTAATGGTATTTTAACTGGAATTCCTTTCATAATTTTATTTTTCAACTGATCATTGCTGGTGTGTGAAGGAATGACCTGTTTTTGTATGTGTATCTCATCTCATAACCTGCACCTTTGCTGAATTTCCTTACTCATTATGATAGTGTTCTATAGATTATTTATATTATATAATATATATATGATCATATAATTGTAAATAGAAATAGACTAGTTGAAAATTCAGTGATATATTCAAATTGAAGAGGGAGATACAACTGTTTAAATAGGTGAAATATCCAGCTAAATTATGACACAAGGTTTTGAAGAATACAAATACACTTTCTGACCTTCGAAGATTAAGGGCACCTTTTTCTAGCTCTGTGTGTTTGTGTGTTGGTGGGGAGACTGGTTCTAAGGATTTCACCTGGACCTTGTGCATATTTTCTAGCTTTTAACCTAAGGGATAAAACACCAACGGAAAACTCAATCTTTCTGTTCTATAGAAACAGAAGCACAGTGTAGTTTATCCATACCTAATGGAAAATTAGGTATAAATCCCAAAAGAGAAAAAAAAAAGCCTACTGGGAACCCCATGTGTAGTGCAAAATATCTTCCCATGTATCTGGATGGCTTTTCAACTATAAATGCACTAAACATGAACCTTCTGAAAAGGTAAGAGCCAAATTAAGCTTTTAAGCTTCCACCTAAGAGAGTTAACAATCGGCACAGCCAAGTAATGGCTGCTATGATCAATAACCACAATAAAAATTAACACTTTTCATAGGAAAAAACAAAAACAATTGAATTGTTCTTAATACAACATTCAGGGTATGAAGAATGCAATCAAAAGATAATTAGGTAAAATAAGTAAAAAAAAAGTTGATCTAGGCTCAAGGAAGAAGACAACCAAAGAAACCTACATTTCAATGACCTGGATAAGATTAGAAATTGTGATTAAAATAAATTCCCTAAAATCAAGAAAGCAAGAAAGAATGCTTGCATCATCATGTCATCTAGACACCTTCTGGATATGACATCCCTTTCAAGAAGATAAGATAACACATAAAGTACATAAAGATTAAATACAAGAAATAAAAGTCTATGTATGATAGCATTCGTTATATAAATGACCCTACAATGGCTGAAATAATTAATAGAAATTATTGATCAATTTAGCACAATCACAACATAACATTTTAACTTAAAATAATCTATTTTGTGCAGTACAATCACAATGTTGGAAATTATATTTTTTAAATTCCACTTTTAACAAACAGACAACAGAAAAATTTTAGATATATATTTTTTAAAATCATGAAACCTATGAAAGGGGCTTGTGGTGCTGTCAAAACTCCCAAAAGTAATTACATTCCATTTAGACTAAAATCTAAATTTGATTTGGAAATGATCATAGTACAATATGGTCTGATCATGCTACATGATTTGCCCTAGGGCCATTTATTCCCTTGAATTTCTTCTTTGCTTATTCTACCCTATTGCTGTTTCTTAGACATAGAAATTGCTTTTCCATTCCTGTTCCCCTATTTTTCTCAGATGGAACTTTTTGTCAACAATTTTCACACACTTAGATTTCTGCTCGATATTATCTAATTTGATACATGTTTTGTAGAAAGATTATGACCTTGAGGATGTATTTTTAAAATATGTCTTGCCAAATGAAACATGAGCTGAGTTCTCTGGGAGTATATATATTGTGTGGTTTGCTGCCATAATATTTACCCCTAAAACTGCATCAGCTGTATGGCTTATCGTTAGCAAATGAATGAATGAAGTTATGTCAATTTATGCCCCTGGTAAAGATCTGCAATTAAACTTCTTTTTAAAGACATGACTGAAACTATTAACCTCAGATCAGGTTTAAAGCATAGAAGGTCAATTTTCAGCCCTTTGAGAGATCAAGTGTTCTGTGCCTCAGTTTGGTAGTTCAGTCCTCCTTCCCTCCCTCTCAGCATCTCTTACATGATCTTCATTAGTTTCAGCCCAGTGCACACACATGTACACATAAACAAACACATGCAATATTTCATGATATATCATTAGAGTTTACTGTGTGCTAAAATTTCTCCCAAGGGAAACATAATTTTTTTTATAAATATGAGTTCTTTTTGAATAGATTCCTTCATTCTAAATGTTTTATAATGCAAGATTTAGAAATATTCCTTTTCCTATTACTTTGATGTGATTCCATGATACTGTCAATGGTCATCACAACATATCCAACCCTGAGTTTAGTATTATTTTATAATTTAGTAAACTTTTATTACATTTCACCACAGTTTTGTACTACTGCATAAATTCCTTAAGGCATTTCACACATTAATAGTTATTTCATCCCCAGATTTTGATGCTGAGTATCACTTTAAATGAGCTCTTGCAAAAAAAATGGAATCCATCTGTATGTTGACATGAATTTGACAGAAAACAAGTGTCTGCCAAACATTTTGTAGAATCATATTCATGCCAATTTGTTTTTGGCAAATATTAAAGGGAAATAAAGAACTAATGAGCACTTTGCCTAGAATAATATTGGATATTTATATAGTTTCTCTCATCAAAATACATCAAACATGCAACAAGTGAAAATTTCAGTAACCTTCAAAATGTTCCTGTAAGAGAAATAGAGGTCATGTGTTTCTACTCCAATTTCATGCAGTTTCCATTCCACCTGTCTAGGGAATAGGTCGATCTTTTAAACAGTGAAACATGTACAGTATAAAGGAAACTCTTTTATCCACCGAAAACTGTTTCATTTAGTATTGCCTAAACATTGGATTCAAATTAAATTTTAACAGGATTATTTAGTGTTTCACACATGAAGGCAGACAATAATGATTATGCAATTCTTTGAAATGTGTTGTAAATTGATTAAATCTCTAATTGGTCAGGAATTGTTTGGCTGAATATCTTGTCAGGTACGAATTCTTTTTAAATGAAAGAATGAATGAATTAATGAAATTGTTACTCCTGAAAATATTCTTTTAATATAGTCATTTAAAGATAATTCATGGAATTTGAATTCTTCTGCCCTTTCTACCTTATATCTGCAAATTTCTGGCTATTACTACCTCAAGTCAGCCCCTCACAGTTCCTCCATAATTCAATGATTCTCACATGTGGCCCACAGATGAGGCATCAGGATTACCCAGGCATTTGTTACAAAATCAATACTTCCGGCCTTACAGTAGACCTACTCAATAAAAAATTCTGGGAGTTAAACCCAATAATCAGTAGTTAGGATTGTGATTCTGATTCATGCTCAAGCCTCAGAATTACTGCTTCACATACATTTTTTCACTATACCCATAAGCTTTTCATGCAAGAGGTTTAAATTTTTTTATTATAAAGAAGTTTCATGGCATTCTGTCTGTTATAGTATTTAATGCAAATATTTCCCTTATTTATGAAATTCACTTAGTTATTTCTTAACTGTCTAAATTGATATTTTTCAGATGACTATGAGTCTGACTTAGCTGTATTGAAAAGAAGACAAAATAATTAACATTTATCTTAGAAAAATAATCTTTACATGTAATATTTGTTTTAGAATATAACATTTAGAATCTCTATAGTTTTAATTTTAATCCTCATTATGGACAAATGGTTGAAAGTAAGTAATGGGATGTAGATAATTTATAATGGAGTATAAGATGGGTTGATGTGACCAGGAAAGACTTCACTGAGGAGATAACATTTCAAGTAAAACCAGAAAACAAGCATGTACAGAAAAATGGATAGGATTTTGATTACACAGATGATGCATATGCAAATAAATACCCATGGAAAAGCAGCCTGTAAATAAGCACCTTGAGAGAAGCCAATAGATATTCAGCATGGTGGACAAAGGGAAGGGATGAGAGAGAGGAGAGAAAACAAGTTATATTGACCAGATTTATCTTTTTGCATTTAGAGAAATCTGTACAAAATACAGACACAAAAACATGCGAATTAGTCACTAGTTTGTACTTTTGCATTACTGAATACTAGCCCAATAGATGGATGTAGCAGTTACCTTTTATAGAGAATTAAATTTCTAAATGAAGCATTTATGTTTTATTATAACAAGAAGAAAAGTATGGAGGGCAAGGACTGGAGCATCATTGTCCATCCTCTGTAAATCAAAAAGAAATTTGCTTGCATATTCTAATAAGGTAAAATTACATGAAAAAAGAAATTGATTTAATAAATGCTATAAAGTTAATTTCACATACTTATGATATTAATGTTTTAAAAACAAATTGCACCTAGAATCAGTAATAAATTAGAGAAATATTAGTAGTAAAAGAAGGAAAAGAGGCTTGAAAATAGGTAAATCTGGATTTTGTCATAGCAGCATCATTTAGAGAATCAGACATTTGAGAATTATTTCTTTTTAACAGGCATCAGTGGAATAAAAGGAAAATACACTTAGCAAGTTTGCACTGATGATTAAAAGAGATGATACAAGTAAACAATTTAATAGTAAATACATCCAAGTCATTCAGGCCATCCACAGAGAGTCTCAAACCTGTAATTATATGTGAGAAAGTATGGACAAGCAGCTTTATTGTCCTATGCAAGAAAAATAATTAACAAAAATACAAAGGGAAAAGGTAGAAACCACAAAACAGAAAAGTTATTATTTATTATTAAATTTATTATTTAATAAATAAAATAAATTGTGGAGTTGCAGTGACGGCTCAGTGATAGAGTGTTTACCTGGCATTTACTAGGACCTGGGTTCAAACACAACACCACATACACAACTAAATGTCAGAAAAACAAAACTCAGATTAAAAATTAAAATTGTTTCTCTAAATAAATCAATAAACTGTTAAATAATCAAAACTTTGTGAAAGAAATTATTCTACATATTCTCAGTATGATTCAAATCTTAGATTTATACACTTAAAAATGATTCCTCAATTAAAGAGTAAAACAATAATGAAATGAAAATTTTCAAATTATTCATGAGCCCAACATAGGAATGAATTTCTTAATAAAGAAAATGCAAAAACAGAAGTTATTTCTATCGCATGCATTTTGAAAATTTTGTGGATCAAACACATGTTTTTTATGTATTTTATATTCAAAAATGATAAAATTTATCTTTTTGGATATGTAGTTCTATGAACTTTGAAAAAATGGAAAAGTTGGGTAAGCACCACCACAGTCAAAATACAGGACATTTATGTCTAGCTCCAAAAGTACTCACTTATGCTACATCCCTTAGGTGGTCACTCTTCCCCTTCCTCTAACTCCTAGCAATCAATTATCTCTTTGTTCCTATAAGTCTGCTTCCTCAATATTGCTTAGAAATTGAATAACCCAATATGTAGACATTTTTCATGTTATGCTAAAATATTTTTAATTAAGAAGTTGAGTAGTTGTACAGTCATAAATGATGAAATTTATTAAATGCCAAAATTGTAAAAGTAATAATATGATATGATTTTGATTCAAATCCAGAGTCACCCATATGTTGATTGCCCATACCCCAGTCTCTTGATTCTTCTGTATTTCCCCCCTGTAACAGCTATGAGTGTCCATATGTGTGAGAGAGTGTGTGTGTGTGTGTGTGTGTGTGTGTGTATAGGATTGTGAATTTTCCAGAATTTAATGATTGTATAAGTATTATTTGGCTTCTTAGGGGGACAAAGAGTATGCTAAATTATTGCTTGATTTTCTAGATCCTTCACTATCCTCGCTCACTCTCCCCTCCACCTTCCTCTTCCCTTTTCCCCTCCCACCCTAGGTATCTTTGGTTTCCCTGTATTATGTGTTGCTCTGCTGTTAGTGGATCTAGTATAAGAGCTTGACTACCTTTCACAAAAGCCTGGGCTCTGCTTTGGCCTCCACAAATGGGGAAAACATTTGGTACTTGAGTCTCTGGATTGGCTAATGTCACTCAGCATAATTTCTTCCATTTACACCCATTTACCCTCAAGGCCCATTTTGTCATTTTTCTAATAGCTGTGCAGAACTCCATATATCCATATACATCCAGTGAGGGGCATCTGGGTTGATTTCATAATGTAGCTACTGTAATTGAACTGCTATGAGCATTGATTTGGCTGTTTTCCTGTAATGTGCTGATTCTACCTCCTTCGGAAAAACACTCAGAAGAGGGATAGCTTGGTCATACAGTGGATCCATCCTAATTTTTCAAGGAGTCTCCACACTGCTTTCCAGAGTGGCTGTAATAGTCTGAAATTCCACCAACAGTGTGCTAGTATTATATCTCCCCACAGCACAACCAGCATTTGTTTTTATACTTTATCTTTGACAGTCTGAATGGAGTGAGGTGAAATCTTAATGTAACTTTGATTTGCAATTCTTTGATTACTAGTATGCATTCATTGGCTTGCTTGATTGCCTCTGTAGAGAAATTTCTGCTTAGATCTCTGGCCCATTTATAGATTGGATTGTTTATGTTTTTGTTATTAAGTTTTCTGAGTTCTTTGTAAATTTTGGAAATTAGCCCCCTGTAGGAGGAATCGCAGGCCATGATTATTGCCCACTCTCTAGGTTCTCTCTGGACACTTTTGACCAATTCCTTGGCTGAGCAGAAGCTTTTAAACTTAATGGCATCCAACTCATTAATTCTTGACTTTAATTCTTTCACTTTGGGAGTCTTGTGGCTGTTCCCCACCAGCCTCAACTGAGGGAACTATAATTCCAGAGGGCTTCCAGATTCCAGGCACTGGGATAGTAGAGCAGCACTCCATCTGCTGGGTGCATATCCATTTGCTCCAGGTCTCCTGGACACAGACTCTTTCCTCTCTTTCATGCTCTGGACCCACCTTAGACAATCACTTGGGCCCTCAGTTTAGGGACAGGGACTGGGCTAAACTTGGATCATCTGTGCTCCTCCAGGTTCAATCTCCCTGAGCTGGTTGATGTCTGGGCTAGTCCCAGACCTGCTTTTCTGGGTTCAACCTCCAAATGTCAGCAAGATACTTTGAGGTTTGTAGAATAGGTCTGATTTTTATTTTGGTCTGTGGGATGGAGGAGGGAAGGAAGGGAAATGGACTATATTCTCTGGTTCCTTTCCCCCATGGCAGAGATCCCTTTGCTAAGCAGCCTCAGGTCCTGTCAGTCTCCCACTCAGTTGGGATCACCCTAGGAACTGTTGCATCTCGAGGAGACTAGTGAAAGCACTCTTTTCTCCCTCTTGCCTGCCCATACATTCAAAATGTTAACCATCTTTTCTCCTCCAGAACACCTAAGAAACGATGTGATGCCCTCTGTCTTTGTAGGTGAATCTGGTCCTCCCACTACTGTAAAACTCTGAATTCCTTGTAAATTAATGTTCCTCATACCCCCTCACCCTCCAGCTGTGCAGATGCACTGCAGGCAGCAATCTGTGGATTACCCCAGAGTCCTGCTGGGATCATAGAGATCTTTTCACCTTACAATATTTGTAGATTTTGGAGTCTCCACGTATCTGCAATAGAATCTGGTGAGTTCCAGTGTGGGTGGGTAAGTTCCCTTTTCTCTGCGCTGTAGGACTTGTTGGACTTGAGTCCTGATTCAGAGAGTCAGAAGGGATGAACTGGTTCACCCTCCACCGTGATCCTGTCTCTCCAGTATAGAGCCTTTTGAGTCTGGCTTCTGTCTTAGCTTCACAAGTTTACAAGTTGGACATGTTTTTCCAAGAAACACATTAGTTCCTTTCTATTGTTTGATAGTCCCTTGAATGGCTGGACCTCCTCCCTTTACCTGAGCACCACTGGAAAGCACATCAGAGTTATTTCCAGGTTTGGACAACTGTGGATAGAGTTATTAGTGGCAGGTTTTTGTGTAAACATGAATTTTTGTTTTTCTTGAATAAATAAGTAGGGTGGGATAAGTGGTCACATATTATACACATGCTAAACTTTGCAAGAAATAGTAAATAAGTTTCCATAATAACTGTATCATTTGCATGCATACAAGAAGTTATTATAAGTAATGTATCATATTATAAGTAATGTACTATAAGTAAGAGTCTCAGTTTTTCTATAACCATGTTATCACTTTGTATTCTCAGGTTGTTTCTGTTTTTTTTTTAAAGAGAGAGGGACAGTGAGAGAGACAGAGAAAGAGAGAAACAACTTTATTTAGTTTTTCACATGGCCTTAGTTGCTCTAACACTTAGTTGTGTACATGGTGCTAGGGTTTGAACTCGGGTCATGCTTGCAGGCAAGCGCCGAAACTGCTGAGCCACTGCTCCAGCCCCCAGGTTGTTTCTTTTTTAATATAACAATTTTAATAAGTCCATAATGGTATTTCCTTGTGGCTTTAATTTGCAATTCCCTAATAACTAATAAACTTGCATATGTTTTTATTACAGTTGGGATTTATATGCCTTTTTTCGTAAAGAGCTTGACACTTTTATCCATTTTGTTTTAACTTATTTTGCTTTGTTATCTCATTATTCAGTTTGGAGTGTTCATTACAAATTATGGAGGGACTGGAACGGTGGCTCAGTGGATGCAGCACTTTCCTGACATGCATGAGGACACAGGTTCTAACCCCATCACCACGTACAACTAAGTGTTGGAGCAATGAAAGCCACATGAAAAACTGAATAAAATTGATTCTGTCTTTCTCTCTCCCTCTCACTGTCCCTCTCTCTTTTCTAAACATAAAATAAAACAAATAAATAAATTATGGAGACAAGTTCTTTTTTCTGTGATTTTAAAATATTTTCTTTTCATCTATGACTTTTCATAGACTTGAACATTGTTTTTCAAAGAATAGAACTTCAAAATTGTCATTAAGCCCAATGTGTCACTTTTTTAAAAAAGATGATCATGTTTTTGATGTTTTGTCTAAGAATTCTTTGCCTAATCCTAGGTAAGAGACTTCCTATTCTATATACCTCTGTTAGAAATGTCAAATGGAACAACAATTTGGAAAAGCAGTTTCTTTAAAAGTTAGCATACCAGTCATGTGATCTAACCATTAAGCTTTTAGCTAGCTTTAAGATAAATGAATGCCAAGATTTGAGTGATCATAGCAGCATTATTTATAATAATCCGAAACTATGACTAATTTGAATGTCTATGAAATGTGAATCAATAAACACAATGTGATATATTTTTACAATGGAGTAATACTCAGTAATTCAAAGAACAATCTAACAGGTAAAATATGGCTGTCAAAATAATGATGCTGGGTTTGAAAAGGCAGACAAAGAATACAGGATTCTACTCATATAAAATAGTAAACAATACAAACTGAGGCAGAGTGACAGAAAGCAAGCCTGCCTTTCCCCAAAGATGGAGGCACGTATCTATACAAATGGATATTACAAGCTTTGTATATGTTCATCATCTAAATTCTTAGTATAGGTTCATGGATGTGTCAAAACCCATCAACTTGTACATTAATTATAGATATGCTATTTATTTAATCTCAATTAGATCTCAGTGAAGTTTTTTAGTCTTAACATTTAGCAGAAAAAATACAATGCAATACTTTTTGATGAAATTGGAACTAATGAATTATAAATGATAAAAATTCTGACTTTATAAAATACAGATGAGAAAATCACATAGAGAATTGCAATACTATGTAACCAATTAAGTGCAATGACCATAAACATTTAACATTCATTTCAATAATTTATGTCACTATTATCACTGAACTAAATAGTTCTATATTTAGGTTGATAAGAAATATAAGCTGTTTCCACTACTTTTGTATCTTTTAGGACAGTTACAACATGATCTTTTACTTACAATTATTAACAATGAATTATTGTTCCATGTAGAAATATTATAACATTCTGACACTTTTTGCAAATTCATCTGTGAAAATTAAGATTTTTTTAACCTCTTCATTTCCTCAAGCCTTGCTTAGAAATATAAATTTGTGCAAGAGGTAGGGTATGGCTAAGGTGTGGATTATATTTGAAAGAAAACTGAATCTTAAAGGAAATTTTCATTTGTGGGCAAAAAGCAATGCTGAAAAGAAAGAAATTCAGTTATTAGTATGATTCCTCTTAGGAAAATACAGTTTGATTTAAGAAAAAAAGCCCAAGTATAATTCCCTGATAGAAACTTTAGACAAATTACTTGGGGATATTTTGATGTGTCATGTCAAAGTTAATAAAACCATAGACAACTGCCTTTTCCCACAAATCTCGTAGGCATGCGCGCTTCATACTTTTCTGGGCTTTTGATCATATAACATCTGAATAAACATCCAAAGCAAGCTTTGAAAATGAATGTCCTTAGTCCATGAAGAACATCTTTAAATTAGCTAAATATTGATGCTTGTTACGGATAGCTCCTGCCTCCCTAACAACCAAGGAAATGGATGACTTTCTCATGGAGAGCAATTGCCCATTCTGTCTTAGTTGTAAGACTATGATTTGCAACACAACCATTCTGAGAGAAACTATGTGACATAAATAAGCAGGCCAGGGCTGAGAAACCTTGTTTGTGTGGAGTTTGCTTATATGCTGTCAGGGATGCTTCAAAAAACTTTCTTTCTGATGGAATCTTTAATATATTTAAAACCCCATATTGGTGTCCAAACATGTTCACCTGTGATGAAAGTGAACTCTTTTTAATTTTTTGATTATTTATAGTTATATATATATGTGTGTGTGTATATATATATGTGTATATATATATATATATGCACACACACACACATATATATACCAGTATATATCACATATATCAGTATGACAGGATATAGGATATATTTTGGCATAATCACAAAAGCATGGAATATAATTTGCTCTAATTCCGTACCGGCACTTTCTCTCTCCCTGTCCATCCCGCGCTATTCCCTGCCCTCTATTCTACTGTTCTTTCTGTAATTTATTCAGAGTTTTGGGGTTTTTTTTTGTAATTAGTATCTTGAGGATATACTTGATG
This sequence comes from Aplodontia rufa, assembly GCA_004027875.1. Classification (NCBI taxonomy): domain Eukaryota; kingdom Metazoa; phylum Chordata; class Mammalia; order Rodentia; family Aplodontiidae; genus Aplodontia; species Aplodontia rufa. The sequence continues at coordinate 36,456 of PVKS010014397.1, read as the reverse complement.
TTGGCTTCACTGTGTTATATTTATGTATGTACATATGAAGTTTCTGTCAGATTCATTCCACTGTTCTTCCCTTTTCCCATCCTTCTTTCCTCCTCCTAAATCCCACTCATATACTCTACTGCTCTTGCCTCTACTTTAATGAAATTTCTTCTCCTTTTATTTTTCTTTTCCTCTCTCTTTCTCCCACACCCCTTATTTTGGATTAGTTTCTGCAGATCACATCAGAAAAAACATTTGACCTTTGTCTTTTTGTGAGTGGATTATTTCACTTGGCATGATACTCTCTAGTTACATTTTTACTAGCAAATGTCATAATTTTATTCTTCTTTATGGCCTAGTAATACTCCATTGTGTATATACACCATATTTCCTTTATTTTCTTTACATTTATTTATTTATTTATGGTACCAGGAAGTGAACCAGGGTTGCTTAACCACTGAGACACACCTCTAGCCTTTTTTATTTTTTAGTTTGAGACAGGTCTCACTAAGTGGCTTAGAGGCTTTCTGAATTGCTTAGGGCCTTGTAAGTTGCTGAGGCTGGCTTAGAACTTGTGATCCTCCTACCTCAGGTTCCCCTTGAAGCCATTGAGATTACAGGCATGTGCCACTGCACTTGGCTTATATAACATACTTTTATTGTATTTCCATCAGCAATATGTCGCTACCCTAGCGTTCCTGAGCCGGCAGCGGGCGGGACGATCCTGACCAGCTGGATCGTCACCCGGGGGCCGAATCAGGATGAATTAGAGGGGGGGGGTGGAGGGAAGCGAGGGGGGCAAGTGCTGGCAGCCGAAGACTTGGGCCTTCCTAGATGGGGTCCCTTCCCTCCCGGCTGGGGGAAAATAAATCAGCCTCACGCAGGATGGCAGCTTAGAACTTCCTGTTTATTCCCAAAGCACATGGATTGTTATAGGGAGGGCAGACAGCTAAGGAATCAATGGTGAAGTAGCAGGCTGGCTTATCCCAGCCAATGAGGGACTGCTATGTTGGTGTTGTCATCTATCACCAACCAGAAGGTGTAGAAAAAGAGAGGAAGTAGCCCTCAGGTGCAGGTGGGTAGCTCCTTTTTGCTCAGAGCGTGCGGAACATGAAAGAGGAAGAGAGGGAGAAGTGTCATGGCGTCCAGCGCAGCATTTTTCTTTTGCACAGTGCCCAACAGCAATATATATCCAAAAGATTTAAAATGAGCATACTAGAGAGATGAAGTACTTAAAATGATTCATGAGACTTTATGTGATCATTCAGAGTAACAGTTTGACCTGAAATGTTCAGTGTTTTTCCCTGATTATTATGTTTGCCTACATAATTTCATATATTCCTACTGAATTGGCCTTGTCCTGACTCCTTTCAAAGTTTATATCATCAATATTTATTTTTTTTCTTTTATTCATTGATTTGTAGGTAGACTATTTTTTTGCAGGGGGTGGGAAGGAACAGGGATTTTAACTATTTTTTTTTTTTTATGAAGGAGGGAACAGTGAGAGAGAAAGAGACAGAGAGAGAGAAGCAATTTTTGTTTAGTTTTTCATGTGACTTAGGTTCCTCAGACACTTTGCTGCGTACATGGTGCTGGGGTTTGAACTCATGTATTCATGCATGCAAGGCAAGCTCCAACCTGGGATTTTAACTTTTTAAATTGAAATTCTCAGGTAGAAAAAAAATGAATATTATAGAGAATTCTCTGCCCCTTCACTTCATAATAATTGTATTTTGTTCTCAGACCAATTTCTATTCCTACATTGATCCAATTTTATCCCTCAGAGACTAAAAGTTAGGCAGACAAGAGTAGTTAGAATGCTCAAGTCAATCAAGGGAAAACTGTTTTGCTTTTTTTTTTTCCTTTAAGGTCAATTTGACATCCTCCAGTGCTAATAAGGGTCTGACAAGATAGGCCCAGATGCAGACACTCCCTGCTGCTAAGGAAGGAGCCACATTCTTTCTATCGGTGCCCGAGGCATGAACCAAAGACTGTGTCCTAAGTACAGGGGCAGGGAAGCAGAGACCAATTGAGGAGAAGAAGTCATATAAAAAGAGCAAACCTCATTGTCTCATCCGCTCTGTCCCCTTCTCCCACTCTGGGGGAAATCTGCTCTTTTCCCTATGCTTTATTTTCTATGAAATAAAGTCTGTCTACTACACTTGCCTTGGTGTCCCTTGGTTTCATTCTTTGATTCCAAGAGGACACAGACCCAAATCCACAACACCAGCATCGCCTCCAATGTTAATTTCTTTCATTGACTTGATTACCATTGGTTAGTATTTTCAAATTACCATAATTCATTTTTTCCCATTACTCACGTTCCCCATGGTCATCTGTAGAGGTCCAAATGATAGCTAGGAATAAGGAATGAAAGAAATGTTTTCCAAAATTGCATCATTACTTTAGTTTTTTAACATATTAGTGCTTAAAATTCTTTTAAAAATTCAAAAATAAAAGAACTGGCACCACTTTAGGCAACACAGTTTCAAGTGCCATTGACGTGACATGTGGAATTTGATAACGTCAGTTTCACAAAGATCTTGTAGCTTTTTTTGAACTCTGAGCTGCTTTGTGGTTTGCAGGTGATTGTATTATCATAAATATTTATAACAAATAATCACAAAGTACCAGTGACTAATAGTAATAATCTCTTTTTTTTTAACCCCTACACCTGAGGGTTTCCTATGGAAACCTTGCTTCACATAGTTTGACTGGGGCCAAGAATGAAGGGGAGGAGCTGCTTAAATTGTGATCTCACATGACAAGCGCAGACCCCCAAGACAGCAAGCACATTTAGATACTTTGCACAGATCGCTTCTAATAGCCAAAGCAATTTCCAAGACCAATTCCAAAGTCGAGTGGGTCAGAAGTATGTGCTTCCCCATTAGAGACAAAAATATGCATGTCAATTGAGTGAGGAAATATAGTCTTCCCATAGATGAAGTTTAAAAAATGAGTATTTGCTGAAAGAAAAAAAAATCTAGTCAACCATAATAAATAGAGTGTATCAATTTTTTTTCAAAAATTAAAAGTATAAAGAAATAGAATAGTAACTATCTTTATATCAGTGCTTCAGTGAGAAAGACATATTGATTCATTTTCCCATAAAAAATAGTTACAAATGGAGATTAGAATCAATTTTTAAATTACATTTTGGTTTAAGTGGATTTGAAGACTGGCCTGGAACCAAACCACCATGAATAGCATTATTTATGGATTCCAAGTCAGGAAAGTTCAACCGATAAACATTTTTTGGAAGTAAAATGGAATTTTGAAGACAGACTACATACACTGCTATAATTTTCAATACTTCCCACAGAACATAAAGAATTTTACTTTTGAATGAGATGATGGAAGCTTAGAATAAGATGTAGGTTTATCTAGATACAAATTTCCAGAAGTTTGCATAAAAGCATAGCCCACAGCACATTCCATTTTCAGATGTATAGATAGAAATTGGACTCAGAGAATCCTGCGTACTCTCTTTTGTAAGATTTAATTATTTGATGCTATTGTTCACTTTTTTAAATTTCCATTTGTCTGTTTATGTTACCTGATAGAATTTAATAAATAAAAAGTGGTTCAACATTGCCTTAAAAAATGAAAGATAAAGTGGAATATATAACTTTATGTATCCACTATGGCCAAGAGATTTATAATCAGTATTTTCCTCTGATGAACTTAGGTGATCCAAGAGCACGTTTTTCTAAACTTGAACAAATGTTGCTATGACAAAAACACATGTAATGTACACATAATCACACACACACACACACACACACACACACACACACACAGGAGGGAGGATAAGGGATACATTCATATATATTATATATTTACCAAACACTTTAATATTTAATTCGGTTCTAGAATCTACATGAACTAAGTTATTTCTTAGATATTTCATTTATCTATATATATATATTAAAATGATATAACATTCAAAAATCTTAGAAAAACAGTAATATAACATGAAAGTTGTATTAGTCTACTCAGGATAATATAAAAAAATTCCACATCCTAGGTGTCTTAAACAATAGAAATTTATTTCCTCATGGTTCTGGAAACTACAGGGTTTAAGACCAGGATCCAGCATTATTTTATTTCAGATGATCTCTGTCTTTCTGTCTTGGAGATAGCTGCCTTCTTACTGTGCCATGACAGGACAGAAAGATCAAACAGAGAAAGAGTTCTCTGGTGTCTCTTCTCATGAGGATAGTAATCTTCTGAGATGAGAGCTCCATGTGTGGCTCTATTTAACACTAATATTCCCTTTATAGGCCCTATCTCTAAATGTAGTGTTATTGAGAACAGAGCTTGACCATGTGAATTTGGATGGAAATGATGCAATTCAGTCCATAGTAAAAGTTTGAGAACTCAAATAAGCAACCTACAGGCACTGAGGTTAAAAGGTTTAAGAAGATTAAACTTTATAAGATATAAGTTCTTCATTCCTGTTGCTTGTCACAAATGTGAGGTAAAACATATCTCATATGATAGTCTCTGGTAGGAAATATTTGGGTCAAAGTAATTGGTTAGGATAACTTTGGGGAAAGAAGAGAAACAAATAGAACAAAACAAACACACAAAAAAAGAACCACTGTTTAATAACTTTTCAAAAGCCAGTAAGGTTATTTTTGTATCTAGTACATATACATATATGAACAAGGTACAGACAGCATTATGTTAATTAACTTGTAGGCATATCCACTGTATTTTCACATTGTTCTTTATATATTGTAAAGAGAAGATTTGTTTTGAATATAGCATGATTATATTTATCTAGAAGCAAAAATCAAGATCCATAAGTGTGTTAACACATATATGTACAAACATGGAGAATTTAGTGACCATAAGGAAGAATAGACACTACATTTTCTAACATTCACCAAGTATGAGAAGCCTTTGTAATTTTTTAAAAGTGCTGTTACTATTTTCGTTTTTTCCCCTGTTTTATATCCTATGAGAGAAATAAATTGTAACATTTTGAATTGTATTAGACTTTTTTTTTTACTTCATATGTATAAAATGATAGAAAACAATCAGCAGCTCAGCTACTTGGGGTTTGGGATAACATGGGACAAAATATGTCTACAACTTGTGTTTGCAATTTCAATTTGATAAAATATTTTATATTCTTGGGTAGTTCCTTCTCATTTTTCAATTTTAGCTTCCTAAACTTGGCAATATTTTAGATGAATAATAATTTGTATAAAACTTAGATTTTATAAAATAAATCACCCATTCACTATAAATAATATTATGCCTTGCATTTCAAACTCAGTTTCACAATTTCAGCTGCCTGTGACTGCCAAGATCATACCACAATCAGGGTTGTTTTTCAGTTAGTGATGTGGCCTTTGGTTATAATATGCAACATGAAGATGCTGATTCCCCAAATATTTAGAGATATATCAGTCCTTACCAAGTTTTATGTTGCTACTTTAATTGGAACAGAAAAAATTTACTTTCTGCCAGTTATGTTAATGTGCCTATGAAAAACTAAATTAGCTGGCTTCATATTTTAAATGTATTCTAGTGATGGCTTATCATGCTTGTAGACTTATGCTAGGCATCTTCCCAGCTGGCCCATACTGTAATAACGGGCTATTTGCAGTGGCAGCTGGCGGGGAGTAGACATTTCTATATTGTGTACATACATACATACACACAAAATCCCCTCCAAGATGTTCCCTTTCTGCAATTCAGCATCTGTGGGACATCAGAGGGTCCAGCTTTACCCTTGATTCCTGCCTCATTCTTCAGCCTATGTGCATAATGTAATTTGCCACAAAATTCTGCATTTTTTCAAACACTGAAGATATATATGAAAAGAGTCTTTAACAGCTTCCTTTACCATCAGTCTATCCACCTGTTCAACATGTTTTTAGTTAGTGTGTTTGTTTTTAGTGTGTGTGTATGTGTATGTTTTTAATTTTTATTTTGAAATAGAATGGATTCACTAAAAGTTGCAAAGGTAGTACAGAGTGAATATCCTGTCCAGCTTATCTGTAAAGTTTCTGCTTGCATAACTATAATATAATATCAAGACCAGTAATTTAATATGATACATAGTATGTGTGTTAGTCTGCTTCTTGTTGTTATAACAAAATATGTAAGGCTGGGTATTGCATATGGACAAAAGTAACAAGTTTAATTAGCTCAAAGTCTTGAAGACTGAAAGTTCTGTTTTCTGGTGATCATCCCCATTGCTGCCTCATAAGGTGGTAGAGACATCAGAAAAGTCACAGTATATGTAGAAGAGGGCAGGCATGTGGGACAAATTTGCCTTTTTATAACCCACCCACATAATAACCAACAAGGGTCCAGGAGAACAATAGCAATTCCTTCCGTGGGCAGCACTCCCAGTGACATAACCACCTCTCACCAAGCCTCAACACTGGCCAACACTGCCACACAGGGACCAAGATTTTAGCACATGAAACTATATGGAACATTCTCAGACCACATGCCTTTCATAGCAGTGTTTGATCAGTTCTCTGCCACTTAATTCAAGTGAAAATTTGTATAACCACCATTCAATCATGATGTAGAACTACTTTATCACCACCAATGTGTCCCTCATACCACCATTTGTGGTGATCTATATTCCACTCCCTCTCAGCCTCTCTAATACATTGTAATTCGGAATTTGTATTCCATTTCTATTCCTGAAATTCCAAGAATGTCACAGAAATGAAATCATGCATTATTTGACATTTTAGATTGATATTTTTCTATTCAGCATAATGTGCTTGAGACTCATCCAACTTGTTCTATTTATCAATATTTCATTCCTTTTATTACTGAATACTGTTATAGGATATAGAATTACTATAGTTTGCTTAACCATTCATCTATGGAAGGAAATTTTTAGTTTTTCCAGGTTTGGTCTATTCTGTGAATACTCAGGTACAAGCTTTTGTATGGATATAAGTTTTAATTTCTCTGGGATAATTTCCAGAAGTATAATTACTGGGTTACATAGTAGATATGTTTCATTAGTTTGTTTAATTTATAAAGAAATGACCAAATTATCTTCCACAGAACCTGTAACAGTTTATGTTCCTACTAGAAACATATGAGAGATCAATAGATTTGCTTCACCAAATTTTGGTTCTGATTACTAACATTTAAAATGAAAATAACACTTCTGTTGTATAGTCATGTCTTGTCATATATCAATTTACATTTTCTTACCATCTGGTGGAATTGAATATCTTTCGAATGCTTTTTGGCAACTTTCTACATTTTCTGCAGTGAGATGTTTCTTGATGTATTTTTTTCATTTTTAAATCAAATTTCTGTATTTTACTGGTGAGTTTTGAGAATCTTTTATATTATTGTAGCTATGATTCCTTATCAGACTTGTAATTTGCAGATATTACTTCTTAGACTATAGAATGTCTTTTTATCATCTTAGTAGAGTCTTTAGCTGGATATATATATATATATATATATATTATATATTTTTTTTAATTTTTGCATAGTCCAAGACATAGCTTTTTTCTTTTATGGATCATGCTTTTTTGCCAAGTCTAAGAGCCCTTTATATAATGTTTGATCTTGAAGAATTTCTCTTATATTTTCTTCTAAATGTTTTAAATTGGTACATTTTATATTTAAGTCTGTGATTCATTTAGAGTTTATTTTTGCAAAAAAGTTGCTGTTTGTTTATCTTGGTTTATACCTACTAATGCTTCTTGGTTGCCAGTTTATAAAGCTCTAAGACCAAAATAGACGAGGCAAAAAGAACACCCAAGGTAATCACCATTGAGTCATTGCGCCATCCTTTAGCCAATCAACCTTCTCTCCACCTTTCAACATCTTTTCATATTTTTTATATATAGTGTTCAGAGATTAAATTATAAATAATGGAACAAATGCACCTATTTCATCTCTCTAGAAATGAATAACACATTATAAATTTAATACCTTATGTACACTGAAATGTTTTGCAAAGAAAATTTAGGTGTCAAGGAACTTATTTTCCACTACAGGAGGATCAAATCTATATAAATTATTTGTAAACAGCATAAGTGGGAGAAAAAGATGTGTGATCTGTCAGAGGAATAGAGGAAGATGACTCAGCAAATGAACTCTAGAAGTTGAGGAACTGTTTTGGAGATGATACCCACATTTTAGTTAAGATACATACAAAATTTACCAATTTAATGAAGTAAAAAAAATAATGTAAACAAAACTTGGTTGAAAATTTTGAAAGAAAAATCATAATTTGCTATAGTTTATTTTAGAAAAGTGTCAGGATATAACGATCAAAAATAGGTAAAGTCTATCTCCTAAAATTCCTTGATTTCTAATATATAGATTATGTATATGATTTTCTGAAAGCAAAACGGAATCATTAGAATAGTTTCTTAAGGTTTAGGATAGGACAAATTGCTTTTAGATAGAATTATTTAGAAAGCAGATATAGAATAAACTGAAAATGGACGCATAGGTTCATAGGTGAATCTTAGTCATTTGAAATAATGGTCTTAAACATGGAAAGGGCAGCAGTAAATAAATATTTAGGGAACTAAATATATGGTATAGATAAAATTAGTAGCATGGATCATTGATGTGAATAGTAAGTATATTTCTTACTTGAATGAAATTGAAATCACTATTTGAGATCAAGGATACAGAAAGAGGAATTTAATAATGCAAAGATGGTGAGTTCCCTTTAAGATTTGTTGAATAGGCATCTTCCACATCCAAGCATATTAAAAGCTATAACATAAATCACGCAGCTCAGAGAAATCGGGGCTTTGACATACTCCAAAATAAACTATAGTAAAAATTATCTTAAGAGGAACATAAATGAGGAAACTTAGAATCAAACAAGAGTGGGGGGCTGAAGTGGTGGCTCAGCGGTGGAGCACTTCAGTGGTGTGCACAAGGACCTGTGTTCAAACCCCAGCACCGCATACACAGCTAAGTTTGGAAAAACAAAAACCATAAGAAAAAATAAATAAGATTGATTCTTTCTCTATCTCTCTTAAAAAAAAAAAGAGTGAACTAGGGCAGAGAAGAACTATGAAAAAATAGCATCTTTGCATTGGTGAGTTTAAGCATATTCACAAGGTAGTACCACGTAGTAACAAAAGGAGTTTAAAAGTTTAGAAAGAAAATTTTAAAATATACATGCTCATTTCAGCAATAAAGTAGTTATTGGTGTGCCTCATAAGTGTGGTTTCTCTGGTGTATGTATGTGTGTATAGAGAGAATTATTTTCAAAAGAATTAAGTAGACAATAACTTTTTACTTCATGAACATTGGCGGATGGAAGAAACAAGTCTAATAGTTTAAAGATAACATGATAAAAATTCACATTTTTATTCTTTCAATTCACAGACAAAATAGTAAGCTAACTTACAGGCTGAGATTAATAAACTAGCAAAAAGAGAAGGCTATTAATTCTGAAAAAAGGCCACAAAGACTGTGTACTGATAATATGACTTGAACAGTTTCCTTCCTAATGATTGGCACACAGCTGAGTGCAGGGGCACACATCTGTAATCCCAGAGACCCAGAAGGTGGAGGTTGGAGGATTACAAGTTCAAGCCAGCCTTGGAAATTTCCTAAGAGCCTGTATTCAAATAATTTTTCTTTTAAGTGGTGAGAATGTAGCTCAGCAGTAAAGCACCTCTGGGTTTAATCCCTAGTACCAAAACGAAAAAGAAAAAGAAAAAAAAATAGTAATTGGCACAGAGTGAACACCTTTGTTTATTGACAGAATGGAAAGACAATTCATTGCATGAAACTATGGGAAAAAATTATTTTAGACACGTTTCCAGATAATCAAGCAAGAATGAGGCTAACAAATGAAGATTGTTCATATCAAGGAACCCTCGATTTCCCTTGATAGAGATCTTAGTCACCTATTAAGGTGAGAAGTTTGGTCATTAATAATCAGCTTGCTGAAAGGGGTCACATTTTGTGAAAATGAAGAAAAGACAAAGAGAAAAAAATGATTAAGAATAAAAAAACAGTACTGAAACAAAACTGGATTGTTAGCCATTTGAGGAAATCAGTTGAAAATGAAGCATAGATTTGTAAACAACATATTCCACAGCACAGATTTGTCTTCCCTTTTTTCTTATATTGTAACCTACTTTGAAAAACACTTTGAATAAATTATAACCCTGGAGAAATTGTTTTCACAGAAAATGCCAGAAACACTCATTATTTTTTTCATTTCCAAATACTCTTCCTTACAAATCAGAATTCTATTTAAAATGTTTGAGCCCACACCAAGTAGCAAAGCATTTTAATTATAGCCACTTAACATTTGTTGAGCAAATATATCATTGAGTAAATGGGTTCTTGACATTGTGAAATGGACATAAATCTTGCCCAGTACCAAAATGCAGGCTTTTCATCATGTTAATAGTTTCAAGTACAGTATAAGCCTCTATTTCATCTATGTCATCCCTTCCTACCATTCATCATTTTCCTATGTTCAATTATTTTATTCAGGACAGCAACTTGCTACTGTAGTCTTAAATTTATCAGAAGAGACGAATCTAAGAAGGCATCTCATCCATCAGTCTGTCTCCTGATTAGATTACATTTTAGGTAATCCTATTTATAAACACCTGCAGAAGAGGAGATTTCACATCTTCCCTAGACAATAATTAAAATATTTAACCTTTTTTGCTATAAGATGTCTTCCTTAGATTTTCTTCAAATGCTGTCTGTTCAAGAGAGACAATTTTATTGCTCTTTGTTTAATTCAGAAGATTTTCATATGAAAAATCTTATTTACTCTGAAACTCCTGATAACTGAGTCATGAGCAATTATCTATAAATGAACCCTGACTAATACAGTAACAAAAGGAATAATTTCAATATTTTTATTGTTGACTTTTAATTTTTACTAACAGTTTAATTTTAGAGCAGTTTTAAACTTACAGAAAATTTGAGAGGCTGGAGCTGTGGCTCCGAGTTTACAGCGCTTTCCTGGCATGCCCAAGAACATGTGTTCAAACCCCAGCACCCACATATACAACTAAGTGTCGGAGCAATGAAAGCCATGTGAAAAACTCAATAAAAATTGATTCTCTCTGTCTCTGTATCTCTCTCTCACTGTCCTTCACTCAAAAAAAAAAAAAAAAAGAAAGAAAATTTGAGCAGATACTACAGTTTCCCATATATATTTCAGAGCCAGTTTTTCTTCCTCTTAACACCTCACATCCAGCATGGTACACTTGTTTACATTAATGAACCAATTTCAATCCTTTGCTATTAAGTGTACTTTCTTTACAATTTTGCTTTTCTCTGAGAAATTTCTTTTAATGTGTACTGTCCAGATGGTCTACTGATGATGAATTCCCTCAATTTTTGTTTGCCTGAGAAAGTCTTTACATCTCTTCCACTTCTGAAGGATATTTTTATAGAATGTAAAACTTTAGGATTGTGGATTTTTTCTTTCAGCACTTTGAATGTTCCATCTCAGTGTCTTCTTACTTAGATGATTTCTGAGGAGAGGTCTCATAATGTTTCATCTTACTTGTGTCCTGATCAACGGTGTTTATACTCTACCTCTTTCCAGATTTTCTATTTGTTTTTGATTTTCTGCACTTTCAACATGATATGTCTGCACAGTTTTTGGGGGGTTTTTTGGTATTTCGCTTGCTTCATTTTCTATGAGTTTTCTAGATCTATGGCATATATCTGTCATTGATTTCAGAAAATTTTCAGTCTTTATTATTCAAATATTTCTTTTGCTTCTCTCCTTCTTCCCTTCTGATAATTCAACTGTATGCCTATTGCATCATTTGTAATTATGCTACATTCTTGGATATTCTGGTCCATTATTAAAATTCATATTTTATTTTGCAGTTTATTGATATATAGACATTGCTCTTTTCATGTTTATTGACACATCTTTAAGCTCACTGATTCTTTTTTTGTTGTTGTTTAGTCTACTGAAAAGTACACAGCAATTGTTTTCTGTTAATGTATTCTTTTTGTTTCTGTTGTTTATCTTTTATCCTTTCTTAGAGTTTCTATCTCTTCTTTTCATTGTTCCAATGTCCTGGCCTATTTTCTTCTTTTTCCTTCTAGAACCCTTAACTCATTAATCATTATTTAAATTCTGTATCTGATAACTTCAAAAACATTTCCTATCTAAATCTCATCCTTCTTTTCTTCTTAGACTATCCTTTTTCTTGTCTCCTAGCGTGATGCATAATTTTTTTTTTAGTTGGAGTAACAGATCCTGGGATAAATAGTCCATAAGTATGTGGATTTATGTCAGTCTGGGTAGGACCTAGGATCTGTTTAATTGTGCTCTAATTGTAGGTGCCAAAGGTTTCCATTTCTTCTACTACCTTGTTTTCCTCCCCTGTTGTACTTCAGCTTGCACACAAACCCCCTCTGAGTAGTCTGTGTCTTGCAGCTCTTTCAGTTGCAATTCATTGTTATACTGGAGTCCTACTGAATGATCTAATCTCAGTCAGCCTGAGTTTCAAATACTCCTTAACTTCTTGTTTGTTTGTTTATTTTGCTCCCTTTAGATAAACCAGTGGGAGAGAATTTGCTGGAGTTAACCTCTTTGCCCTCCCTGAGAGCAGGCCTTTGTCATAGAGAATGCTTTAGGCAGAGTTCAACCTTGGTGCTTTATTGTGCTCCTGCCTGTAATTAAGGATGCATTTTTGTTAAATCTCAACCTTGAGAACCTGACCAGATTCCTAGGGGTGAAATCCACGGGGTGGGATTCTTTTAAATTCTGGACCAGCAGGAGCTTCTCACTCTAAAGTTTACCCTCAAACTTAAGCAATGCATCAAAATATTATTTCAATTCTTCTAAGTTTTAGCTCCCCCGGCTTCTGCTCTAGGTAAAGGCATCTCTGCTGCAATAGTGTGTATCTTAACTCTCCAGATTTCAGAGAGGCAATTTGTTTTACTACCTCAGATCTCTTATGATTCTGAAATTAGCCATTTTTTTTTCAGTTTGCTTTTTTCTTCTGAGTTCTAGAAGGACAGTGTCTAAGGATTCATTGTGTTGAAACTGAAAAGGGAAGTTGTCTTTTAATTTTAATTTAAAAAATATTTAAGTCTTACAACAAGTTCCTCAAATAAGTCATCTTTAGAAATAATTTTTAACTTAATCTCCTTTTCCCATAGATTTTTTATCATGTTTCCTAGTCATAGATTAAAAAACTCTCAAGAATAGATTGTCAAATATTCTCTTCCTTGTATATTTACTTTGATATTTTATTTTTACAGTGAGAGATTTTTCCATACTGAACTTATCAAGTAACAAGATATTTTTCCCTTGATGCTTTTTTTCTTTTCTATGCATGAAACTAAAATGATTTTATTCCACATAAGATAATTTTCAGTAGAAAATTACTACTTTTAGAAAAATAATGAGATTTCTTAATTATTTAATGAGACTTCCTATTTCAGCCTTACCTCCCTGAAAACAACTATCATTTGATGATGCTTTATTTCTCTCTGTACAAATTTCTGATTTTCTTTATTCTTCTGAAGTTAAATATGACAAAATCAGTGGAATTAGAATTTATATTTTAAATAGTAATAAAATAGGCTAAAAGAGAAATTATTTGTAAATGGAGGAGTGGTGTTTGGACATTTCTATATAATGACTATTTTATATAAAAAGAGAAAATTTAACAGTTTAATATTATTTAATACAATATATACCTTCCTAATAAAATTTTGTCTGGAGGATCTGTGGTTCTAGCAATGATTTAAAAAAATAATTATTACAAATACCTAAGAGTTCATGAGAAATTGATAATCACTTTTCATACCTATTATATGTAAGATTTCAGTGCCTTTCAAAGTACTGTACTTGTTTAACCACATAAGGACAGGACTTTAGAACAGAAGAATAGAGAAGAAATAGGGTCATATTTACCTCATTGAAATAAGGTAGATATAGACATCATCTACCAGATGAACAAACAATCACTCATTAAAGGCTAACACACAGCTCCAGTTTGAACATGTCCCTTACCAAACTCATGTTTTGGAAAACTTATTCCCAATGCAGCAATATTGAGAGTGGAACCTATGTTTAGGCTGTGAAGTTTCCAAACTAACGAATGGATTAGTGCCACTATGAAAAGGACTTGCAGGAGCAGGTTCACCCTCATGTGCTCTTCTGCAATGGGAGGACAGCTTGTCTCTCCCCTGCCTTTCTGTCTTGTGGCATTTGAAGATTCAGTTAGAAGACCAATATCAGATTACTACACCTTGATTTTAGACTTTGCAACTTCCATAAATGCAGGAGAACAAATAGATGTTCTTTATAAATAGCAGCCTCAGGTATTCAGTGGTAGGATCATAAAATGGACTAAGACACGTGTTTCTGAATGTGGTACCATAATGATATGGTGACACCTTAGGCAAATAATTTTGTCATTTATTCAATCTTATAAATATATAGGGTACATACATAAATTTATATACACAACTAATGGTAGAGACATTTTTCTCAAGTTTAATAGTGAGAGCCCATGCTCCAAACTCTTGATCCTTCACAGGCCTCTGACTCCCATGGACTCCACAGTAGGTCCTAAGGCATGAGCTTCTACTGCTGAGATATTTAAATTAGTCCCATAGTTTTTGGCCTCTACATCTCTTCAGTTTTACCCCACCTCAGCAGCACTGTACTGCAATGGACCCAGAGGTCTACTATGCTCCTCCACAGGCCTGTGGATCACTATCATGCATTAAGTCCTTTTGTATTAAAACCTCCTAAAATTGGAGAAAGGACTCAAATGTTAAAAATCATTCATTCTCTTTTTTCAGAATATCTAATTACTCTCCTTAGAACAAAGAACATATATGCCTTGAAGTGCAGAATCTTGTTTTCTTTCCAGAGTTGGTTTGACTAGGATGTGAAGGAACAGAATATGAATATCACTGCTTCAATTTATGCAGGACATTTTTTTAAGGGCTTTTAAACAAACTAGTGAAAATAAATTTTCAAAGAGCTCTGCACTAATATGGAGTTTTCTACCATCCTTGCATTACATGTGACTAAATAGATAACGGTGCTGACACCTCTTAATATAAGTTTTGAGAGACAACCATACACCTCTTATAAAGGCGTTCTTGCTTTTTAAGCTGCTTAAGAGAAAAGTGAAATTTATTTTCCCCCACCAAGGCACAAGTACAGACATCTCCTACAGCTGTACATGACTTAAAGTTCTTTCACCAAGCGGTCAGCTCTGCTTCCTTCTTTCAGTACCTCTGAATTGAACCAGTCCTGCTGCAGATCACGTAGTCAGTGTAATTAAGCAGTTAAGTGTGAACCTTTATATGATTTATTTATATTTGATATATGGTCCAAAAAGTTAGGCAACTTATATTTTTGCAGCTATATTAGTATTTAATCCCTCTCTTCCCTTCTTGAAAAATTGGGAAACTAAATGAAAATCAAATATGTAAAGATCATGCTCTTGGATTTATCAAGAAGGAAGTCATTGGTAAACCCAGAAAGGGCAAATGCAGTATACTAGTAGAGGCAAGAGGCAACAGAATAGTATACTGGGTAGAGAAATGAATGTGCAATGGAACAGTAGAAATGATGAATTTAGAAGCATACCACACCTGAGTCCAGTATGTTGACACACACCTGTAATCCCAGCAGTTTAGGAGGCTGAGAGAGGAGGATCGCAATTTCAAAGCCAGCCTCAGCAATTTAGCGAGGCCCTGAACAACTTAGTGATACCCTGTCTCAAAATAAAAATGAAATGGGGATGTGATTCGGTGGTTAAGTGCTCCTGTGTTCAATCCTTGGTACAAAACAAACAAATAACAACAACAAAAAACCAAAAAAATGAAGAAGTTCCTCACACCTGGATGTTGAGGGTGTAGGCATCCTCTAAATCAAGATGGAAATATTCAGACATTGCATGTTTCTCTCTTTCCTTTTGCTTTTCTGATTATATCCCTTTAAACCTTTATGTTCTTTTTTTGAATACAAACTGCCTCAAACTCTTTTTAGCACTATGCATGACACATGGAAAAGAAATGAGTTGAAAAATGCAACTTTATGATTTTTAATCTCTGTGAGGCTTCAAGTAGCTTATGAAGTCTCTTGTATATTTTTTGCCCTTGAAATTCAGTTTTTTCCGATTTTTAAGCACATCATAACTTAATGATTTTGTGTTTATGTCTACATAGATTTTCTCTAGACTTTGTGTTTGTGTCTTTGACACTATTAGAAATATGAAATAAATCTTATGACCTTTCCTCATAATAGGAAATAACACACTTTTATCAACTAGCTGAATGTAAAAAAAAAAAGGAAAGGAATTTTATTAAAATATTTAAACTATATGCATAACTAAAGTACTTTTGGATGATAAATTACTCATTTAAGTGATGTAATCAGTCTAAAAGTTCTAATCATCTCCAACAGATTCATCTGACTTTATTTCCTCTAAAACAGTTTGTTGATGTCTGTTAAATATTATGTTTCAAAGGTATTATTGTTCAAAATGATTTACTAGCATTATTTTTTTAAATTGATAAAACTATTACAAGAGCGAGAAAGGTAAATTTCACATTTCATGAAAATATGTTGTTAAATAAATACAAAATAGAATTAAAATAATTACCCATTTAGTGCCACTATAATATACATTTGCCAGAACTAGAAATTAGAATTGAATGAAATGGAAAAATAAAATGTTATCAGGGTAAGTTTCATTAATTTGATAAATTTTTTATTTTATTTACTGATGAATTTGAGCAATCAACCTCTTCATTCAAATTTGCATGGTCTTAAATTATAATTCAATCATTGGAGCAATAAATTTTAATTTTATTTGGAGACTGAGTCATTACAGCAAAATTGTGTACAATTACTAAGTATACAGTTTGAGGTGTAATTTCTGGGTTTTGTACTATTGATAAGGATTCATTGTGATAATCACAGTAATTGTATGAACACTATATTATTATTATTATATTATTATTATATTAAATGATAAAGTCTATGGAATGCTCCAGTTATCTCATTGTATCTTCATTTTTTCTTCACACTTTTATTCTTAGGCATAGATTCTTTGCCAAATGAAATGCTTGCTTTTTAAAGATAGAATAGATTGTCCTTGTTTGTTTATTTAATGCCTTATGTTAATTTTGTAAGTGACACATGAGGGAATACTTTGATAACTAAAATATACATACTTAATACACATATTCTGATGTAATTCTACTCAGCTCCTTATCAGACATTAATACAAGGTGAAAGAATCAAAACTTGCAGTTTCAGAGAGGTGTTAATGTTAAATGCTAAAAAGAACATATTAAGTCGAATTTTGATTAGTTCCTCTTTAGTTAGCAGATCAAAATAAAATTTCAGTATCTTGCAATTTATTGAGTTTAGGTTTGTTTTTGTAGATGGTCTTTCTTTACTTTGTCTCAAACATCTTTATTCATTCAAGCATGGTGTTTTCATAGTGTTCAAAATTCAAATTCATGATTTTTTTTAGGGAGTTTCCTGGCAGTATTTTTCCCATTAAAAAGCTATAATTCTCTCAGCGATTGGACTCCAGGCAATCAGAAATCAAGTGGTTTCTGTTTTTCACCTTCCATAAATCACTAAAGATCTATAGTGCTTACCTTTCCCCTCTCTAAGGATTCCATGCAGAGAATATAGAGTTTTTGGAATCATTAGTGAGTCCTAAACTCAAAAACCACACACACACACACACACACACACACACTCACACTCACCTACAGACGCAAATGGATGAAAACTGTCACACAGGTCACTAGAGAAGTCTGAGGCAAATGAGAAGTACATATTGCCATTCAGCCAAAAAAAAAAAAAAAGAAAAAGAAGAATAATTTTAAAATAGTAGCTTGTTAATGTGTTAAAGTACTCATTTCTTTATTCTACTTAAGTGGAGAAACTTCAAGCAGTATCCTGATGGAAGGAAATTGTGGGCTATCACAGGGAAATAACAGATAGAGTATCAAGATGGCTTTATAAGTCCAAAGAACATTCCTAGACATAAACAGATATTAATTGGCCTTAGAAAAATTTAATGAAAATTTAATTTTAATTTGTAAGCAATAGAAATCATATGTCTAAAATATATATGACTCTATTAGAAATGAAAAAGGTATTAACCTTGAATTATATCCACATGTTAGACTTTTTGTTTTGTAGATAACAATTTTTTGTAATAGTAGAAATACTCTTCTGAAAGTCTTTTAAAATAATATTCCAGGAGCTGGAGCGGTAGCTCAGTGATTTTGGCACTTGCCTGGCATGTGTGAGGATGTGGGTTCGAACCCCAGCAACACATACACAATAAAAGTGTTAGAGCAATGAAGGTCACATAAAATACTAAATAAAATTGATATTCTCTCTCTCTCTCTCTCTCTCTTTCTCTCTCTCCCTCTTTTTCTCTCTCTCTCTTCTCTCTGTCTCACAGTCCCTCTCTTTTAAAATAATAATAATAATATTCCAATGCTGGGCATGGTGCACACACCTGTAATCTCAGAATCTTGGGAGGCTGAGGCAGGAGGATTGCAAGTTGAAAGCTAAACTTAAGCACTTAGTGAGACCTTAACCAACTTAGCAAGACACTGGCTCAAAATAAAGGATAAACAGGCTGTGGATGTAGATCAGGATTGAACACCCCTGAGTTCAATTCCTGGCACCAAAAATAAGTAAATAAATAAATAAATTATATTCCATTAAATTATTTAACAACTTCTTACTCCTCCAATGTTATATTCATATATATTTTTCCATGAAACAGATTTAAGATCAAATGATCATTCATTTGATTACATATATTTTCTATATTTCAGTATGTTGGAAATAAGCAGCTGTCTCAATAATTGGGAATAATTTTTGCATTTTATGCCAAGACCCAAATATCTACTACTCTAAGAGTACATGGAGATACTAAACTTCTGTTTTATACACAGCCAAAATAAAAAAAAATTTTCCTGCTAACAAATTAAAAAAAAAAAGCAGACTCAAGACTGTATTGCTTCTCTGTTATTTCTCTAGAGAGACTGGAATTGATTGAAGGAAAAGATAAGCTAGACAAACTGATTATATTAGGCAATGCAGATATATAAAATTTTTATAACTTTTAAACCATATTTAATGGTGAATCTCAGAAAGAGAAATGTGAAGTTTCTTGTTTATAATGACATGTGGGTGAAAACAAGGGAAAATCAAAATAAAATTAGTTGTATAGAAGTTTTACTTGGTCTATGTCAGTATACATCAAATTATATAGTCCTTCATCTTTCTAAAAGATTTCCAAAATAAAATCAAACTTACCAAAATTTTAAGTGTTAATATAGTTTTGTGGATTCCTCTCATTTGTGATAATATCTAAAATTTTCTTTGACATTGTCCACAATACACTCATCTCAGGTCTTGTCCTGCATGTTACACATACGTTAAGTGTTGGACCTACCATACACATTTATTGTAATGAACTCATGCTTTTCTAAATTCTGTCAGAACTACGTTAGGTTCAAGAAACTAAATGAGAAGCTCTGCTGAAGGAATTATATCTCATATGTTGTCATGATCCACTCCAACACTGAATGACAAAATATTTTATAAAGACTGGCTTATTTCATATCCTATTACATAGATAGGAATAATAGCACAAAATATTACAGCATGAGATTTACTATGAGCTTAATGATATGGTGTTTGCCAGACCACTTCAAAAAATACTACTTCTGATTATACATTTTAGCTTTTGGACTTTACTTCAAAAAATGCATTTGTTGGTGCTGGAGTGGTGGCTTGGTGATTATGGCACTTGCCTGGCATGGGCAAGTATGTGAATTTGAACCCCAGCACCATGTATACAGCAAAGTCTCGTCAACAAAGGCCACATGAAAAACTAAATAAAAATTATTTCTCTTTCTCTCTCTCTCTCTGTTCCCCTCTCTTAAAAAATGCAGTTGTTTCCATTATAAACAATAAATACTTGGCAAGAATTATAAACAATGGTTTTAGTGATATTTTATTTAACTCTAAATATATATGCTCAGGAAATGCCAATAAACAGTTATGACCCAATTGTTTTCACTGACCAGACTAGATTACCAAACTAAACATATTTTTTTCTCAAATTAAAAAGGTATAGCTCTAAGAAACTAGCATTAGTCTCTGTCGCTATTGCTTCTGCAAAAATCGAATATTTTGGTTGAAACAATTATAGATCGCGCAGTTAAAAACCTAATAAATTATCCAGTGAGGTGATCAGTCTCACAGAACTTGACAATCAAGTTGCTCAAGTAGATTCTTTACAAAAAAATATGTAGGAACAAGGTTTTTACATTCCAGATTAATTCCTATTTTCGTTAAAATGAAGTATAATGTAGTTTATGTCTATGAAATTGGAAGCATAACTTAGTTTATGTCTGTTTCTCAAGGAAACATTTACATGTAAGAAAATATTTCTGCAATATTTGTAGATTATATATTTTAATAGTTGAATGATCAAACCTAGAGAAAATTTTTCAGGTAATGAAACTGTTTTTAACCTGATTATAAAATAAACACTGTTTAGATCTTTGTGCAGCATTATAGTATATAAATAGGATTTCAAAATTATTATTAAACCAGTAAATTGTTTTTATAGTAATTCTGTCCCATCAAGAAAGCACAATTATATTGTTATTGAGGAGCATATCCTGTTATTAATAAATAGCTCATCAAGTCAAAGAAACCTCTTAGTATAGAATAATTATTTTTTAGCATTGTATTCTTAGTATAGTATAGTTGTTTCCTTGTCTAAATGATTTCAGAATCTCCATTGCCTATCACTTTTGTTTTAAATTATAACAGTGGAAGCTGGGTGCTGTGGTTCACGTCTGTAATCCCAGAAATTCAGGAGGCTAAAGCAGGAATATTGCAAGTTCCTGGTCAACCTTAGCAAAATAGCAGGACCGTGTGTCAAAATAAGAAATAAAAACAGAGCTAGGGATGTAGCTCAATGGTAAAACATCCCTAGGTTCAATCCCCTGTAAAACACGCGTGAACACACACACACACATACACACACACACAAACATGCACACATATGCATATATAACAGTGGAGCTAGGGATGTAGTACAGTGATAGAACACTTTTTGTGTGTATGTGTATATGTGCATCAGTGAATTTGTATAAGAAATACATGATCATAAAAAACAGTATTCAGTACACTCTCATACTATTATTCACTAAAACTCTGTGTAGTGCTGCAGACAGATATTAAGCAGTTTATGTGTTTGTGTGTATGGTCAGTCATAGAGGAATATAGTTTAAATACAAAATATACAATTTGCCAGCAGAAATGGAAAATTCAACATATTTGTGCTAAATTGGAGTTTTTTTCTATTTAACTATATTGAATCTAAGTGGTTTGGTATGGAATACTACATTATATATATTACAGTATAGTAGAACTGAAAATGATACAGGATCATGTAGAGTAGACAAAAATGTTATGGTATAGTATAATGCAGTACATTACAGTATGGTATAGTATAGCAGAGTAAGCATAGTACATTGAAAATAACATTAAATTTTATTTCAGAATACATATACATGCACAAAATCCAGATTATCACTGTTGTGAAATTCTGGCAGATTCTGAGTCTCAATTTCCTCATCTGTAGAATGAGAATTCACCATAGTTTCTACATTATATATGTTTCATATGTGAAAGGAATAATGCAATATGTTTTGCGTACACCTAGTAAAATAGACATACAACTAATTTTCTTCTATCATTTTATTTTTATATAAATGATTATATTCTGGTCATATTTTGTGACCACAAAATATTTGTGGTCTGCCACATTGGTTGAGATATTCTCTCAGAATGTAGATTTTCTTTCAACTTTTGTTAGGGTTTTTATTACTGTACAGATATTTTTAGCTTGTATAAATTCAGTTCTTCTACGGCTTTTGAATCTATATCAGTTATAACATTTCCTCATTTAATTTTATAAAAACACTTTGTTTCTCTTTAATTTTAAATTTTGAACCTTCAATTATTTAGTCCATTTAAAACTTATGAAAGATATCAGGCAGGCAAAGAGCTTATTTTTCAAATGATGGATTTATTGTTGTAATCCAACAAAAGGTTTGTTTATATTTTCCCAAAGATCTGACTTACACATTATTTTCCTGCACTTTCTATTCTGTTTTGTTGATATCATTTTTTCCTCCATATCCAGGTCATCAGAAATACCTAACAATTCTGCTTCTAAGACATAGTTGGAATTCATCTTTGACTTCACTGCCCTCTCTAGTACAAAAACAGCACTCCCCTCCCTTAACTGAAATACCTTCCTCATCAGTGTTCCCCATTCCACTCCTACCACTCAGGCCTATTTATCACAGTGAATTTTGCATGATTTAAATAAAAGATAAAAAGTCAAATTCTCTGTTTAATTTGCTTCTGTAGTATACAATTACAAATTCAGGATGATCCTACTTCAACATAAATTACAAGGCCTAAAAGTCTAACCCCAGACTTCCATTTTGCATTCACTTGCCCATATTCTTTTCTTTTTTTTTTTTTTAAGATAGAGGGGCACTGAGAGAGAGAGAGAAAGAGAGACAGAGGGAAAGAGAGCGCATCAATTTTTATTTAATTTTTCATGTGGCTTTTGTTCCTCCAACACTTCATTGTATATGTGTATGTGGTTCTGGGGTTCGTGTCCTGGTGCATGCCAGGCAAGTGCCACAACCACAGAGCCATCACTTCAACCCTGGCCAAGTTGTTTTTATGACTCAAAATAGGTTGTTTTATGTTTCGTCAAATGAAATGGTTTATTCTCAGCACATTATTTTATTAACAATAGAGCATTCTTTCATTAGTCTTCACTGAGATCTTTCCTGGTTACAGTTTTAGTTTCATTTCAAATACCCTACCTTAACTTATTCCATCAAATGTAAATTACCATATGCCCTGAATACTCAACCAACTTCTCTTTAAATATCCAAGACTTTTGAGCTAATTTTCAAGATATTATTGTTTTTTCCTTATGACTACATATTCTTTTTTCAAAAATATTTTGTCTTCCTGCATTTCAATTAATATTTTCAAAGTACTAGGCTATTTATCAAATAATTCCTGTTTCAATGAAAACCATTATCTCATAATTTTTTCTTTTCTTTCTGGCAGTTCATTTTCATTAACTGATATTGCCCATATTTCCAAATCCAGGTTTAGATTAAAGAATATTATTAGCAGAAATGTGGACTCTTAATATTGACATAGCTCATTTTTAAATTTTTCTGGTAAAACTCCTGGAAAATTGCGGTTGTCTAAGGAGATCAACAAACAGCTGACCTAGATATAGAGAACAGATAGGAAGAGTAATCATCTTATGAGGTTTACCTCAAGTATTAAACTTCATTCACTCTTAGACAAGGTGGGAGATTTGGACTTTTTAAATTAACTTCAATAATGCTGATTTTCAGATAAACTTTCAGATTAATTTCAATTATGCTGATTTTCAGGCAAACTAAGCCTAAACACCTAAGTCTGGACAAATTTCTCTGCTTTTAAAAATCTAATGGAGTACTGAGTATATTTTAACATATTAAATGGCATATTCTCAAAATATTAAGGGTATCTACGTGTAGCCATATTTTAGTTATAACGTAGAAATATCACATTTATTTTCAAAGTTAAAGTACTTTTTCTAATTTTTTTATCTTTGTAATCTCTATCAATTAGAGTATATATAGTCCACAAAAAATTATGGGAAAATCAAGGAGTCATTACTATGGAGGAAAGACAAATAAATAAGTGGCCTAATTTCCTGTGATTAAGACATCAGTTAAGTCTATTTTTTTCAATTATATGAATGGTTGGTTAATGAATAACAGTAGATTGTTTCACAATTAAAAACTATAGGGGCTGGAGTGATGGCTCAGCTGTTATGGCACTTGCCTGGCATGTGTTCAAACATGAGTTTGAACACAGTACATGAGTTCAAACCCCAGCACCACATACACAACAAAGTCTCAGAGCAACAAAAGCCACATGAAAAACTAAATAAAATTAATTCCTCTCTCTCTCTCACTGTCCCTCTCTTTAAAAAAAAAAAAAAAAAAAAAAAAAAAAAAAAAAAAAAAAAAAAAAAAAAAAAAA
>PVKS010014397.1:0-12232 GCA_004027875.1 Aplodontia rufa | reverse complement strand
TATATAGATTAGTGGAAAAGAGACTCCTGCTGAACAAGAAATGGAATAATAAACTCTTATATATAGAAACATGACACCATGACATTTAAAACTGAGACTATGACTACTTATAATCAGTGTTATGAGCATTTTGATGCAAAATTAGCACAAGGACTCAGCACACAACTGAAAAAAATCCCTTATATTTTACATGGCGTATATGTAGCGGGGTGGGGGGGAACATTTTGCATAGAACTTAGGTCACAGGGAAAGTGAAAATAAGGTGTCAATGTGACAGAGTCAGAGGGAAAACCAAAGCACAAATTCCTTGTCACATCAATCACCATGACTGAGGGAAAGGATGACTTGCCATGGTTTTGCTAGAAAAACAACAACAACAAAATGCTCATGTTATTCACTAACATTATATAACACATATATATTTACTATTTTATATTTACTAGCAACATCACTATTTTTTAAAGTAACTGTTCATTTTTCCCACTAGTCTCTTTTTTTAATTAGAGCACTTATAGTTTTACATAATGATGAGTTTAGTTGTCACATATTCCTAGATGCACACAAATCAGCAATACAATTTGTTTAATATCCACCCCCCCCCGAAACCCCTCTACCTGCCTCCTCCCATTCCCTGATCCCTTGCCTTTCTTCTGGGTTCTATATTGTTCCTAAAAATCCAAATTTAGTGACATAATTCTTATACCTATGGAGAACATTTTTTATATACATGACTCTAATATATACAGTGACATACTTACAAATGCTTGGAAAGTACCTTGTTTTATCTCAGTTCCAATATTTCCCCTTCTCTTTCCTTCCTATCATCCCTTGTTATTCTTCCATATATTTGACAATAGGATTAAACATATACATTTTTGTAAAAGCATGCAGTATAGTTTATTCAAAATGCTATGCAGTATCTTGCAACTGTATCTCATAAATATTAACATAGTGCATTTTTGTTCTATGATTCTAATCCATGAGTTTATTTATCTACCTTTCCTGCAAGCCTGAGTTTAGCTCCAGCCACTGCAAATGGGGGACAACATTCAGCCCTTGACTCTAGAGGTCCAGACAGGTATGCAGGGCATCCAACTATGTTAAATTTTACTTGAGCTTTGTGCTTCTGGGAAAGAAAAAAAGTTAAAAGAATTCCCTCATCATTTATGTTCTGGATAACAGGTCCTGTAAAGGGCCACACCTCCCAACAGGACTAAGAACTTAGATAAGAGTAAGGGATGCCATCATTGTTTACTTGTGGATTTGGTTCACATAATTATGAGAAGGCCCCAGGAGAAACAATGCTATATAGTTCCATCCAGTCTGAGTCTGAAAGCATGAGAAGGAGGATCACTGTTGGAGCATTGATCCTATTCTATGGAGAGTAGAAAATGATGGTTCTCTCTCAAACAGGGAGAGAAAGTGGGTTCTCCTGTCCTGTTCAGACCCTCCACAGATTGCCTGGTGCTCACTCACATCAGAAGGGAATGAGGCTTTATACAGTACACCGCTTCCAATGCTAAATTCATTGAGAAGCAATCTCAAAGACACAGTGAGAAATAATATGTTCAAAATCTACCATGAAGAATCATATGTGTATGATCTCTGTGTAGAGAGCATATGTATACATGATATATACACATATATACAATTTCTAAATAAATAATAATAAAGATAGAAGTGAGAGCTGTAGAGTAGAGCAAGTGGATCAAGGGGATGAGAGAGGGGAAGGAAAGGGAAGGTACTTGGGAAGGAGATTGGACAAATTATGCCACATGTCTGCATAAATGTGGAATAATGAATCATGAAAGTATGTATAATTATAATGTACCAATAAAATTTTTTAAAATAATGTTTAATCAAGGTCAGACATGAACACACATGATAATCTAAATGATTTCTCCCATTGGTCAGTTGTAACAAAATACTTGATAGCAAAATTGTGGTTAAGTTTCTCTTTCCTTCCTCTAGATCTGTGAGCTTTGGCTCAATCTTACCCTGAGCAAAGAATACAGTCCACATGTATTGAGGCTGATCTCCAGGTGAAATATTTTCTAATCTATCCAACCATACTACCCATGGTTTCATTTCTCTTCCCCACACCTGTCTACTCATATATTACCTGTGTGTCTCTATAAAAGAAATTTCCTTTTGCCTAACTCTTGAGATGCTTCAAGGCCTCATGGTTAGAGCAGTATCCCTGTTGTAAGAGTCTCTCTCTCCCATTATAATAATCCTTTCATATAAAAGTCTCTCCTTAATAAATCTGGATTTGTTTGTTATTTAACACACAAAATTCCTAAAATAATATTTGGAAATAGGTCTAATAGCAATACTTTAGATGGCTTTAGGAGTGATGTTCATTTCTCCATCTTTTACACTTCTTACATTACTATCAAATATATTGATACCTTAGTCAAAACAAATAGCTTTGTTTCTGCAAATTTTGCGACATATATATGTATGAATTTTATTTAGTGATTCTTACTGATACACAGTGATCTAATGCCTGGAGCAGTTGTCATATACTGAGCATGAGTTTTCTTCTATAAAAATTTGCCCCTTAAAATCTATGATTTGAGAGGTTAGAATCCCTAGCTGCAGACTTCTTAATCAGTCAGTCACTTAAGGAAAATGAAAGGTGAGAACTATATCTCATCCAAGTAGACTTTTGATTAGTTCTGGCTTTGAACTTTTCCATTCTTTATTTATATTCAAATTATGAAATCTTGCTTTAAATTAAAAAGAAACACAATTCATAGTATTATTCTAAAAATCATAGCATTTAAAATATTTAATAAGTTGGGGGCAAGTTTATAATACATTAAATACATGAAAATATAAAAAAAAATACAGGCAATGAAAATATGATTCCATTAATAATGTAAAAAAGGGGGCTGGGGCAGGGGCTCACTGGTTAAGGTGTTTGCCTGGCATGCGTGAGAACACAGTTTTGAACCCCAGCATCATTTACACTTCATGTTGGAGCAACAAAAGCCACATTAAAAACTAAAAAAAAATTGATTTTTTTCTCTTTTTCTCACTGTCTCTCTCTCAAAAAAATGTAAATTTAATTTTCAGGATGATTTCACTTCTGAATTTCTGTATATACATATAGATTTAAATAGAAGAGGAAATTAATTGGTTATTTTTATGAAGTGATTTTAAAAATTGCTTATCCATTCTATGTACTTTTATACATATTCTTAATGTTCTTCAATTAATACCTCTTCGATCTGTGAAAATACAAAACAAAATCTACCATTACTTAGTTTAAAGCTAATTTCTAAAGTTTTCTTTTTATAACAATGACTGCTTTTATCTTTTTTTTCTTTCCTTTTTTCCCCCATGAAGTGCTGTTCATTGAACCAGGGCCTCACACATGCTAATCAAGTGCTCTATCACTGAGGTACATCCCACCCACATTATAACAATCATTTTTAATTCATCTCATGTAATTTTGGGGCAATTATTTTACAGTAACAAAGAAATCAACTATGGAATGTTTCAAAATATCAATAATCTCTTCTTATATATAGCAGAAAGTGGTAAAATTTTAATTGTGGATTGATTGGAGATTTATTCATGGTATGGAATATCATTGGGTCAGTCATTAAAAAAACTTGCAGGAGATTTAAGAAGCCTTCTTTTAGACTAAACAGAACAACTGTACAAGTAATGTTGTCAGATGTTCTACTCAGTCATGTATATGTTGTAGGTATGTATTCGTGTTTGCATTTGACTAATATTTGTTTTATGTATGTATAATTGATGTATATGTTTTATTATATATGACAAAATTATGCTTTCTTTGGAAGCATAAAAAATTCCAGATGCTTCTTCACCCAAAATATACTAACTTACTTTCTAGTCTCAACTAAAGGAACTATTCTGCATTTTCAGTGGTATAAATGGGTAGGCCATCAAGAATTCTTTGTACACCAGACAAGCTTCCAGGGAGGGAAAACCTAGAGGGGACATAAGGCAAAACTCTCAAATAAATAAATGTTAGGACTGAGTCAAGACCATCCCTACCTTCTTAGAGGCTGTGGATAAAGGGTGGTGAACTCACCTGAGATGAGATCAGAAATGTAAGATGTACTAGTGATTAAAAAGAATGCAGAGAAGAATGGTTTCTAGTACGTATTGTGTGGCGACACTCACATATCCCTGATCAGAGGATGAGATGAAGCCTCTGTGACAATGGACAATGTATGGAAGGAGAGCTGCATGCCAACAA
The DNA here is from genome assembly GCA_004027875.1 of Aplodontia rufa. Lineage (NCBI taxonomy): Eukaryota > Metazoa > Chordata > Mammalia > Rodentia > Aplodontiidae > Aplodontia > Aplodontia rufa. Next base: position 7,992 of record PVKS010014397.1, on the reverse strand, counting down.
CAGCATAAACCATGAGGCAGGAGAGCTGCATGCCAAGTCAGCATAAACCATGAGGCAGAACTTATTAACAGCTGGTGAAAGCCTAGAGGCAAATGTAGGTAGAGGAACTAACTCCAAGGACACCAACATTGCATTTTAATTGCTGTCAAGGAAAAAAATCTGGATTTTAATTTATTTTCTCAGTTTCTTGCAGAGGCAAGTTAATAAATAAATGTGGGTTTTGAAATCTCACCAATTCCAAATTATTGTTACTACCGATATTAATATCCTCCACATTTCAGGACTGAAATCAAATGTTACTCAGGTGATTTGAAATGAGATAGGGAGATGGGCAAATTGTCAAGGGCAAATATCCTAAGATTCAAACCAGACCAATGATGAGTTAATTCAATATCTTGAGCAACAACATTTCTCAGTAAAGATTTTAGCACACTCTAATTTTCATCAGTACCATGAGACATGATAGAAAAAAGGAGAGATTAATTTCTCTTTTTTATAAAAGAAGGAAAGTCAAGCTTTGAGTGATAATGGAATAAGATCTGTTGCACCAAGTAGAGAAGTACAAAGGTTTTGTTTCTCAGAGACCCTAAGCAAAGAACCAAATAGTTGTACTATCTCAAATAGAACTGTCCCTGTTTAGCCAAGAATTTGGAGCCATGAGAAATAGAGAAATTATAACTGTATGAAGGAAAAAGTAGGATTTTTCTTGACCCAGAATATCATCAATTGATTGCATTTGGACAATGACATGGACTGGACAAAGACCACCAAGTGCTTAAGAGTGTCATTAAAGACAAGGGCAGATGAAGATTTTATGTTGTGGAGCATGTCCAAATTACATAGTGAAAACTCTTCAAGAAAAAAATATGAATACAAACTTATGTACTGAAGTACACATGTATTTAGAATAAGAAAAATAAATTTCAGCAAGTTACACATATTTTTAAGAGAGAATCAATTTTATTTGTTTTTCATGTGGTTTTTGTTATTCTAACATGTCATTGTGTATGTGATGCTGGGGCTCGAATCCACATCCTCACGTGTGCCAAGCAAGCACTGTAACTGCCAAACCACTGCTCCAGCCCCAAATTACACATTTTAAATAGCTGGCAAATATCACATCATATATACACAATTAAAACAAAATTAAATGCATCAGTTTTCCTGATGTATCTCTAAAATACATCTTTGATTCAATATTTGGCTGTGTATTCTATGATATATATATGTGTGTGTGTGTGTGTGTGTGTGTATATATTAACCTTTTATGTAAGTTATTTTGTATTTTGTTATCTGACTTTCTGGATAAAGTCTTTAGGATTATTTATCAAAATTTATTTTGCCAGGGCTGGAGTGGTGACTCAAGTGGTAGCGCTCTTGCCTGGCATGTGTGAGGACCCAAGTTCAAACCCAGGCACACAACTAAGTGTTGGAACAACAAAAACCAAATGAAAAACTAAATAAAAATGACTCTCTCTCTCTCTTTCTCTCTCTCTCTCTCTCTCCCTCTCCCTCTTGCTTTAAAAAAATTATATTGTCATTGGTAGCTCATAAGTTTATGTCATCTACCAAACACTTTTTGGTAATGTGTGTACTTTTAAGATTGTTATCAATGTTGAGAAACTTCTATTGAGACTTAAGCTCTCATATTTCAAAATAATTTTTGCACTGATTGATTCTAAGTAGTCTTAAAATGACACCATTCATTAGTCTGTTTATCATAAATGTCTAAGGCATCATAGCACTGTGTAAGGTTTGTAAGTTACTATTTCATGTGAAATCAGTACTAATTTAAAACTTTAATGTGATCATGTGATACACTGCTTAACATTAACTGTTTTATCATTATTTTATCCATTAACATTATCACACCGCTTAAGAGTTCATATTTTACATTACTCAGAATTACTCTTAATTATTATTTACCATATGATCTAAAATATTTTCATTATAAATTACTTGTTAGCATGTGTATTAAATTCTTAGTACTACTGTAATAAATTTTCATAAACTTAATGACTTAAAACAACAGATATGTATCCTCCCCTAGCTCTGCAGGATAGAAGTCTAAGTAAGATTTTTTGCAGGTGCATGATCGGTACAGAGACTTCAGAGAGGAATGAATTTTGTGTCTCTTTTAGCTTCTGGTGGTTTCTACTTCCATAGCCTGTGACCACATCACTCCACCCTCTACTTCTGTCCTCATACCCGCTTCTCAGCATCTGTGTTCTCATTTGTGTCTCTAATAAAAACACTTGTTATTGGATTAGGGTCCCTTGGATCACCTCAGTATGATATTGATAATGCAAAGGTCATTAATTTAGTTACATCTGGAAAACGTATTTTTTTCCCAAATGAGGTGATACTCAGAGATTTTGAGGATTAAGATTTGCACATAAATTTTGGAAGCCCACAGTGCAGTCTGCAACATTATCAGAATAATTTCTATTTATCGTATTACTCATTTTATTATATTTACCAAATTTTATTAATTTAGAAATGTATATTGCTGTTTATTTCATTAATAAAATTTAGAACATAGAATGCTTCCTTCTCTGTCAAGCATCTATTGTCACCTTAATGCATATAATAAGCCCACTTCAAAATTTAGTTTGGCTAAAACCACCACCATTTGTTGTTGTTCAAGAATTGCCTGGTAGCTGTTTGGCTTTGTTGGTCTGTGAGCAGTTCTTCAGATCTTTACTGGGCACACTCTACTGAGAAACTCAGGTACAAGATGGTTCTGTATTGAGTTGACTGTTGACTGGTGAGCTGGATGCTGACTGCTCTGTGATGTCTTGTAACAGGAATGACTCCATTTCCTCCATTTGCCAATGGCTTCTACCTTGTTTTTCAACAGGCTACACAGGCAAGTTCTCATGGCAATGGTAGAAAACGAAATCATAGAACCATATAAAACTTTTTGAAGCCTAGAACCAGAACTGACAGAACAGTATATTTGCCTATTACACCAGCCACAGCAACTCACAAGTCTTGCCTAGTTTCGAAAGGATGATTGGCAGACACTGTAAGTCACATTCCAAAGGACATGGAAACTGATAAAAAAAAGCAGAGCCTCCATGCTACCCATCCTTATCATTTCCTATATTCACACCAAGTACCTACAACTTATATCAGCTTATTGAAATCACTCCCAGTGCTGTTCTAATTAAAATTAAAATTAAGTATTTAGCTTTATCAACTTTTTAAACAAAGCATTGCATCTCATTTGTGAATGAATTTCTCCTCTGATTCTGCAAAAATATATTTCAGAGATTTTTTTTTTTTGCTGTAGTCACCTTAGGAAGCTTGAACAGCTTTGTTTATTTTTTATTTACTTATTCATTATTAGAAACAGGTTCTCAATATGTTTTTATGCAGACTGACTTTGAACTTCTGGGTTAAAGCAATCCTCCTGCCTTGGTCTCCCAAGTATTTGGGACTATAGGTGCAGCCTAACAAGCCTGGCCTAGACATCTTTCCAATGGGAAATTTGGTATACTTTATGAGAGGGAAAAATCAAAGTTGTTCTGTCTTAAATATTCCACAGATGAGCCAAATTCTAAAACATAATGTATAGTTTTGCAAAATGTTGAAATATTCAATAACAGAAGGCACTGTTGAAGTATTTTCTCCCCTGAGAAAAAGAATATGAGCTGCACTTGACATAAATTTTGAGCCACTCTCCCATACAATGTTACAGGATAAGTCAGTAGAGTAGGTGCTAGTAGTGGTCTTATAAGCTCTATATAACTTCATACATGTATGAATGAAAAACTAAAAATTGGCTACTCAAATTAATTGCACCTCCCAAATCAGCTGTTAACAGCAAAATCATCCAACACAAGAGATCAAGTGATATAGGGGATGTTGAGACAGTAGAGGCAGGAGCTTATCAATTGCATTTAAAACACTTTTGCAAAAATTTACAAAACATAAGACTAGCTAAACAAATTAGTTGAGCATACCCCAAAGCCATTAAAGAGTATATGGAAGTTTAGGGCCCTGCATCCTGAGATTCATTAGCTTCTGGAAAATACCTATGATGATAGTATACCGCAGACAGTCTGGTGTCACCCATGGTTAGTACTAAAGGAAATACTTCTAAATTTTCTGAATATCTGTTTTATTTTCAGAAGAACATAAAAGATTTCTAGTAATAACCTATGTTAATTTTTTTACTGTAATTGTACAAAAGAAGTGCAGTATTCCTTATACCTAAAGTTATGAGAAATCATTCACATTATCTTTAGTTATTATTAATGTTAGCTAAAATTTCATTATCAATTAAATCATAGAAAATTTAAACATTGTAGCTGATGTTTGGAAATTTGCAATACACAGTAGGATAGTGACTATATGTGTTTCTTTATCTAATCTATTCTTCCTAATGTTATTCAATATGAACATTTAACATCTCACACAGCTTGTATTTTAAATAGCATAAAAGTCATAGTTCTAGAGAGGTCATGCAGTCAGAACATTATTATCATCTTTGATTCTTTGGCCAGAAAATTCCTTTAAACTACACTCAATATCATTATTATATCTGAAAAAAATAAACTTTGGTTATATTTTACAGATATAAAACATGTATCATAATCTTTAATCATGCTTCTTTTTAAGCATTATCTTTTTTGAGAGTGAAGGGAAAATAATCTCCAAATTTTCTGATTATAGTTTTATGGCTTGTAAATTCATTTTGTTATTTTAATTATTTTTCTAATATCTTCAGTTCTTTAAGATTATTGCAAATAAGTAAACATAACTAATTAAACCTTTCTTCAGTTTTAGAAAGTATATAAAATAAAGATCCTCTGAGTGGGTTGTGTTCTATTTTAGTGGGAAAGAATATGAAATAAATGTTTTTTCACAATCAAATAATTTATTGTTCCTCTTCTTTATTTGATATATTCTCAATTTTCTTATATGCTGAAATACTAAGGAAAATTTGAAAAATTTTTCTAATGTTGTAAGGGGTGATTACACTCTTTAAATTGGCATACTGATTATTTTCTAAATATAAACATATACAGCTTTATTGATATACTTCACATACCTTAAATTTTATCTATTGCAATTATATAATTCAGTGTTTTTTTTAGAAATTAATTTATAGTTGGGAAATATTATAATCCCACTTAAAACTTTTTTATTACACTTATAATTTCTCTTGACCCCATTTGGCAAACAATCTATACTCAGCCCCAATAAACACCATTCTTTTTATTTTTATAAATGTGCCTTTTTCTGGATTCCTCATATAAATTAAATAATATTATCGGTAACTTTTCATGTCTGGTTTGTTACACTTAGTATGATGTTTTTGAGATATGTACATGTTGTAGCATATTTCATTAATTTTCGTTGGTGAATGGTAATCCATTTTATGGCGATGGTTACACCATTTTTATGTGTTATTCATCAATTGGAGAATATTTGAATTCCACCAGTTTTCAGCTATTGTGAATAATGCTGCAATGAACATTTGCATTCAATTCTTTATGGGGACTTGTGTTGTATCTTAGGTAAATTCCTAAGTGTGAAATCACTGGTTAGTCCCTTTGAGACCCTTTGAGTAATGGCCCCAGGGCTTCTGACTTTGACCATCTACCTAATCTATTCTGAAGAGGCAGGCCAAAAGAGTTGGGTGTTTGGAAGGAGCTCCATGCAAGAACAGAATACACTTCAAATTATTCTACCTAAAGGTTGGTTCTTTTCTTGAATAAGCTCTTCTCAGTTTTTTCAATGTTATATGTATTTCCAGTGTTTTACAATAGATTGTCACTTTTGTTTAATTTTATTGTTTCTTAAGGAGAGGATTAATTAATTTTCTCATTGTACTTTTCTATTTTCAATATATCTAAATTGTTTTTATGTTCAAATAGTAAAGGAATCTTATTTCATTTTATTTTTAAGCATATTTATGTAGTGGACCCAAAATTAGGAACAACTACAATTTGGGTTTTTTAAAAATAATAATTTAAGTTTAAAATCTATGTGAAAGATAAACTATATTTTACAAGGTAAACCTCTTATTGTTTCTAAAGTAATAGTTTACATTGTTTGTTCCATACAAATGTGAAGCCTTTTGAATCCCCAAAGCCCTTTAATTTTAACCAACTCTGTATCTACTGGAGCTTAGAGTTTTTGTTTTGGTTTGTTTCTATTTTTCAGCTATGACCTTATCTTAGTGTTATATATCATTAAAATGAACCTACTCTCCAGGCTATATATATAAAATAAATCATTTCTGCTGTAGTAATTGTGAAAAATGTTAAGGTGCTAATGTCCTTCTAGCACTTACTGGCTGTAAACTATGAAATATCAATGTGGGGACCAAGAAATAATAGTTCAATCAAGGTTAGTAAGACTGCCCTGGAAAATCTACTAACAGCGATTAGATGCCACTGAGGGTTGGTTGCCCTAGTGGGAATCTTAGTATGGTTTCCCAGCAGAAGGAAGGCAGTCAGGAAGGAAGGAAGGGAAGAGAAAGAAAAGGAGGAGGAAGGAAGAAATCCTAAAGGAGGTAAAATCATCTGAGCAACAATATGCTTGTAAAAGCATTAGATTTAACATGACTAGCAAGTGGGAAAAGATTTATGTATGAATTATCACATATACTTCAAAAACAAAACAGCCAAATAAAATAAAACACTTTTTCCAGTAAAAATATAAAGCATGCCCTCCTATAAGGACAGATACAGCATCATGGTGGGATCTGGCCTCCCCATAGCAGGGAATTTATGGAGGGGAGGCTATGATGACGAAAAGGAAGTCTTTTCCTAATTATAGGATAAAGAAATAATCAAAGTCATCATCAGAGATATAATTTAAAAATTTTGTACACAAAAACATTACAGCTCTGCACAAAAATTTGCTTTTCAAAATTCAAACAAAAATATGCTGTAAAATAAGAGTCCTTTAGGGATATACAAAAATAAGTATCAAGAGAGGCGAATGACATTAATGCAGTCAAGGAAATTAAGAAAGATTTCATGGTATTTGTTGTGTAAGAATGGGCACAGCTATCATGCTGAGCATGAAAGACGTGTCTTCCATGCTTGATTTCAAATTGAGATAACAGCAGTGCACATGTTCTTCCATTCTGCTCCAGGCACACAAATTTCTTTTACCTGAAATGTCCCTTTCCTAAATTCTGTTTTTATAAATCTGTTCAAATGTCCTCTCTGTAACATTTTAAGTTGCTAGCCTAAAAGACCCTCTGATTTACTTGCCTTTTCTTTCCCATTTAGTCTTATCCCCTATAATTTGCTTTACAAACCTTGTGACCGAGCATAATTTACCAAATACTTTCTCTCATTTTCTCCTTCCATAAGGTATGTCCACTATACAGTGTTTTCATCCTCTACTCATCCCTGATTCTCTAGCCTTTGAAAGCCTTGCAATATTTTCAAGAACTATATGCTTAGATATGTACTCTTTGTGAAAAATCTTCTTAAGAATTTAAATAATGAAAGAAATGGGCTGATATTATGCTTTGCAAAAAATAATAGAATTTATCAATAACATTTAAATAAAAATTATAGCTATATAATTAGTTTTAAAATGTAATCCAAAAAGAACCAAATAAAGCTTCCTTCTGATCAGTTACTACACCAAAGCATCTAAGAAAATTCATTATTATTGTTGAATCCCAATCACTGTGTTAAGCACTAAACAACTAAATTAGATGTGCTCGTGCTGTCTTAGAATTTATATTCTAATTGAACAAGGTAAAGTAACACACAATTGAACAAATAAATCTATTAGAATGTACTGTAATTCTAATTTGTGAAATATAATATGAACAAATACAAGAAGGTAATTATATAACATGATAAAAACTCAGACATAGGATATATCAAAGTGGAATTTGAATGGTCAGCTCATATTCATTAGCTTAAGCCTCATGAAAGAGATAATATTTGAACCAAGGAATTTATGATGAAAATGAGCCAGTCAAGTTAAAACTAATGATAGAAGTGGGGA